>JAQFXM010000671.1:0-43930 GCA_034693345.1 Entomobrya multifasciata | reverse complement strand
AGTCAACGGTTAGTTGATGAAAGCTTGAGCTATTAAAAATAAATCAATCCTTTTCGCCAAAAATGTCCACTATTATACGTTAATGTTGTTGCATCTTTGTGTTATTATTTTAAATAGGTGATCAAAGGGCAAGAGTACTTCGAGGGCTTTAAAACGTTTGGCTACTCTTTAAGTGGGGGAGTGGATCTTGATGGAAATGCGTATCCTGACCTTCTTGTTGGGGCTTATGACTCCGATGCTGTGGTTCTTTTACGTGCTCGACCTATTATAGACGTTGTGACAAATGTTGATGGAAATCTTTCCAATATTGACCCCAACACTCCTGGTTGTCCAGCTTTCCCTTCCTTTAACCAAACTTGGTAAGTATGGTGGTTTCATTTAATTGTAAATCATAGTGAAGGTAAATAAAATGGCAATATTTTTTTATTAAATAGCTTTAGCTTCAGTGCTTGCTTTGAAATCACGGGAATAGCTCAAGTACGAGCAGCGGCCTTACATGTAGAATATCGTATTGAAGCAGAGACGTTCGTGGAAGGGAAAAAGTTCTCTAGAGTATTATTCTACAATGGCCGCAAGGACCGTCCGCAAGTAGTAAACCAAACTGTCATGATTAAACCCAGAAGTGGAGAATCGAATAGATATTGTTCTAATGAAACTGTTTTCCTTAAGGTAAATTTTGCAATGTCGTTTTCAAATTTACTCTTCAGGCTAGTATAAATATGATGTTAAAATTAATTTGAATTATGACTACATATATGATTTTACAGGAGGGTACAAAAGACATACAATCACCAATTGCGTTCAAGCTCACATATACATTATTACAGCGAGAGCCCAAGTACAGGGCAAACGCTCCCACTTTGCCAAACATACAGAATTACCCGATACTTAATCAGCAAGAGGCTTCCAAAGTATTCTTAGCCAATTTTGAGAAAGACTGTGGAGACAATGACCATTGTGAAAGTGATCTCTTTGTTAACGCTACGCCAGAATTGGAAGAGACTGACGAATCGGGCCATTATCTTCTGGTCCTCGGTCGAGACACTGTTTTCGTACTCAAAATCTCTGTTGCCAACTTTGGAGAACCAGCATATGAAGCTACATTGTTTGTGTCACATCCCAAGTCAATGTCATATATTGGACAAGACGCCGAAGTAAAATATATAAATATCTAGATTTAATGAATTTAAATGAAGCATGAAATTTGTATTCATAATATCTTATGTGAAAAAATATTTTCCCTGCGATAGTTGCAAAAGAAAGGACTTGGTTGTACACCCTACAATTCTAGTCTGGTGAGCTGCCCACTTGGTAATCCGTACAAGAAACATGGCGGCTTCCGTGATCTCCGACTAAGGTTTGACGCTGGAAATTTGAAAGATATTGAAACTAAACTTGAGTTTGACGTGTGGGCTAACTCCACTTCCATTGACACCGAAGAACAAAATAACCATCAGATTGTGACCGCAACTGTTATCAAAATGGCAGAACTTTCCATTCAGGGGTAAAATTGAATCTCTAAAGAATTATTATTTCATTTCATATTGAGAGGGAGGTATTTTACAAATCGTTTGTATTTTAAAATTTCAGAACTGGAGAGCCAGAAAAACTGTTTTATGTGTATGGAGGAACAGTTCTCGGCGAGTCTGCTATTAAATCATTGTCTGAAATTGGACCTCGCGTAACACATCAGTACGAGGTTTGGAATGCGGGACCTTGGAAAGCATCATTTTTCAATGTGGATATTCTATGGCCTCACCAAGTAGAAAATGGCAAATCTCAAGGCAAGTGGTTGCTCTATCCAGAAGGTCCTCCACTTTTGGACGGAGACGGCGAATGTTTTCTTCCAAATGACATGACAGATATCTTGCATCTCAGAACCAAAAGAGAAACTGAAACAATAATTGCATCACAAAAGGAAATTGGACAAGATGGAAAGCACAAAACTTATGTAGAAATGGTAAGACACACTGACATCATTCATTCTAAAAACTTTCACCATTTTTAAATAATTTTAAACTCAATAAATTGCATTTTTTTTACAGAACTGTATTCGTGGTTCAGCCAAATGCTTTAGAATAGAATGTGTGATACGAAATTTACTTCCCCGTGAATCTGCAGTCATTAAGATCCACTCTAGGTATGTACCATAAAACCTAAACTAAAATCAATTATTGTAATAATTAATATTAATTGTACTTTTGTTTGATTCTTCCAGACTATGGAATGCTACGCTGGTTGAAGACTATCCAACAGTAGATGAAGTAAGAATACGCTCCAAGGCCCAAATTAGAATTTCAGATGAAATCCGGCAGGATACCGGGAATGATGTTGCACAGGCTTTAACAACATGCTTTCCAGACCTTAAACTGAAAGTTGAACTGGAAGGCATTGCGTGGTGGATATATGCAGTATCCATCCTTGTAGGCATATTAGTTTTAGCACTTATAGTTTACTGTTTATATAAGACAGGATTCTTTAAGAGGAGACGTCCTGAACCTACGCACACTGCCAGAGTATCTAGATCGTAGTTTTACAGTTCGTAGATCTTATTTCAACTTAAGAACCTGTTTTCAAATTACTTCCATTATAATGTTATTTTTCTTTTTGACCATTTACGTTAGAATATCAAATTTATGTATTTCAAATAATATTTAAAATAACATTGTTTCGTAAAAAGCGCATGCTTGGTTATGTTTACGCACGTCTCTGGACTTTTCAGAGTAGATCAAAACGTTACTTCAGGAATTTGATTCAAGTCGGGGCTAAATAAAATAAATGATGCAATATCGTAAAATTCCAGGTCCATTTATAACTGATTTTGGTTGCGCTGCTTCGTAACATCAACTCGCCAGTAGTTTAGCAATTAGTCATCTTTGTTGCAATGGTATATTATCTTGTTATATACGAAAATCCACCCCAAGTTCTTTCTGTTAACTCTTCATTGTATATAGTATTGTGTAAATAGTTTATGATTTTTAAATCAGGTTCACAAATTAGTCATTAAAATACAATTGCAATTTTCATACACAATATTATGAAAACTTGGTGACTATTTATATAAATTATAAAAATAGGTGTAAATTGAACATAATTTCATCACTATTCCATGTGCCCTTTGATTAGCGTAATTACTTCCAATGTAAGACAATATAGATGTATTCATAGATTGAAACTTAAGTAGACTAATTGATAAAAAAATTGAAGAAAAAAATAAGTGCATTGAAAACGACAAAAACTGTGCTCGACTTTGTGCAACTTTAGATACATACGTACAACGAATATATTAAACTGCCGAGTAGCAACTCACCGAAATGAAATGTGGACTTAAATTGTGGTGTTTTCCCTGTAATGTAATGTAAACGAGAACTAGTAATACATTAAATATTATTAAAAAAATTCAGTAATGATGGTGGAATACTTAAGTGAAATTGAAATTAGGAGGCAAATTATTAATTAAACTAGATAAATAGCTAAAAACATGATAATAATTGTTCATTGGTGGTATAATACACACCTTTACTGTTATACTATTAATTTGAGAAATCAAATCATTATTCCAAGCAACACAGTCTTTATGCAGCAAAAAAAACGCAACAAAAGTAGGGAAAATATTTATTTTAATAGAATTATTAAAGCAACGGAGGCAGCTGTTGAGTAAAAGTGTGAATATGAAAAATGTGTTTATAATTTTTAAAATATCATTCAAGCGTTGGTACCGACAAATGTAATCCTTGTAGTTCTATAAGTATCAGAGAAATATAAATATTGGCAATTTATGAGAGTTTTTTTCAAGTTTTTGAAAGCTAATGAATTATCTGAGTGTAGTGTAGTTAAATGTTGAGAGAGGTTGAAAGAGTGCATGCCTTGTTTACAATTCTTAAAATGAAATGGTATTTGGAATGTGATGTTGAGCTTTTAAACTGTTGTTCCGACATAAACGTGATCTTCATGTAATAGGAAGATTTATAATATGATAAGTATATTTGTTATATTAATGATATGAATTCGGATATAAATATTATGTATCTGTGTACATAATGAATGAAAAAACGTATTGTCAATATTGTTGTAGTAGTAGTTATTCTATTCTGTGAACTAATGAACCAACCAGGAACAAAAAATGGGTTAGTTCATTCACACATGTGTTCTTACGTGATGTTAAACACTACACGGTAAAAAAAATGTCTCGCATTCAATAATGGTGAGATTTAATATTTAACATGTATTCACCGTTGAGATGTGAGTAAAGTACAATAAATCAAAATGTCGTTGAAATTTCCAATAATCAATTTTCGTCTTTGTATTTCTTACTGCATTTCATGGAAAGGTATGCTTATAATTAACTTGCTTTTCAAGGGATCATAATTAACTCATTAGAGGTTTTAAAACTGACCTTTGTTTTAGATCACTATTCAGGTTTTATTGCGTTATTCCGGCCCATACAAAAAACTATTCTACGCATATCATATTTCATAAAAATTACTTGACTACAAAAAAATGATTGTTGAGACATTTTAACATGTTTTACATGAGTGTACAGATAAAACAATAAATACGAGTATTAATGTACAGACTTATACAAAAATTAAAAAATGAACAATATCAATTACACTATGTTAACAATAGCTATACAGTCAATAAACAGGTGAGAAGTCTCATAATTTAAAAATGCTAATTACATAATAAGGCACATGAGATTGTACAAACAGTAAAATATTTTTTTAAAACAATTGAGTTAAAAGAACAATTTGAGTCATTCAGTCAGTTCAGTTGGTCGAGCATTGCGATGGATTTTTAGCATTTCGATGACTTTTGACTATAACTTCCTAAGGTAAGAGGTAGCTTTGGTTTTGCGTTACCTGAAAAACAACAAAAATAGCTTTATTGGATTTATTTGACAAACTATCTACTATCGTATGTTTATGTATAAACAAGGCATTTAACAAAAGTAAATTCGGCTACTTACGACGTGAAACTGATTGGGTTCCGTTTTGAATTTCTTCTCCATCATCAACCAAGTTTTCTTTGCTTGCAGAGAAAACGCTGTTGTTTTCCAGCGATGCCTTGGAAATTATAATTTCATTGGGATTTCTAGCATTGCAACCATGGTCGTTGTTTATGGTCCCCGTGTTAGAACAGTCTCCTGGCCCACGGCGCGCTGCGAAGTACACAGCTGCGGCGTTCTGAATTAAATGATTTTGTGCCATGCTCGGCGAATAACTACCATACTGCGAATCAGTCAATGATCGCCCATCACCATCATCTCGTCTTGATAAATCACTTGGTGAACTTTTGGAGCTGGAACTAGTCGACTCTCCGTCCTCGTGAGTTGTAAGTCCAACCAAGTTCAAACTGATGGGAGTTACCTCTGCAGTGGTGACAAACGTACCACTACCACACTTGGGCATTGAGTTCATACCTAATTTCTTTTGGGCACTTTTCATGGTCACTGGATGACCTAGCTTTTTACTGGCAGCTTTCCCCAGGGATACGGAATAGTTGCAATCTGGTATGGTGTCGTCCGCAAGAGAGAGTTGATCAAAAGTGCTGAGGGTATCGTCCATACTCATACCTTCAGTGTCACTCTTGTTGCCACTTTCAATGTGACCCAGGTTGAGGCGATTGGTCAATAGAAGCTTACTCAAAGGTGGTGCCATTCCCAGTCCCATATTTCTTTCATTATAAACATCCGTGATTGGCAGATCTCGTGCAACAGGAGCACTTCGTGGAATTTTAGGAACATGTTCATGTGCTTGCTTTACATCTCCTGTAGGACTACTCTCCTCCTTCTCATGAACTTGCACACTCTTTGCATTACCTGCTGCCCTTATTTTCATCCATGGTTTTTGTTCTACGCTTGAATTGGAATCACCACTATTGTCACTCATCTTCCAGGTAACACGCTTGCCAGCAGCGGAACCGGAAGTGACCTTTGTAGAACTGATAGTGTCAAATATACCTGTTCCTCTATTCATGGTTGGAATAATGAGATCCGAATCTGATCCAGCAGAGTCGAATCCAGAAAACGAGGAAACAGAAAGAGCACTTGATAGTCCCAACGCCAATAATGGATCCACGCGATTGTTCCCTGGAATTGATGGCGCTTTCCTTCGAACTGTGGAAAGCCCATTTTCCCAGTCCGTCATTGAGCTTCCACTACTTGAACTATCTGCCCTTTTCACGGCAATCGATTGCTGATAACTTCGAGTGGCACTGTTCCCTCCATTGACGTTGCCTCCTTTAGCACCTCTCATTTGTGGAAGGGGTGGTCTAGATGTTGGTGGTGGTGGTATAGAATCAGGATATTTGTGGCTTGCTGGGTTAATGAAATTGACTTCCAAGCGATCCCTGCCTTTAGTGTCAACTGTTGTATTGGTATGACCGTCAGGTTCGCCTCTACTTCTTACATAGCTTGTAAATGCACCCTTTCCCATTGCTATCTGTTGGCGAACTGGAAGGTATGCTGACTGCATTGTTGGAGCTGCTGTTGGAACAACTTCGCACAGTTCTTCAGTGCCAAGTTCCAAGCTTTCCAAAGATAAGCTACGATCGAATGAACTTCTCTGATCATCGCTGTCTTGAGTATCTGTACAAAAAAGAAAAGAATGAGTTGCAATTTCGCCCATGATTTAAACAATTTAAGGCAAATCATATTTATTAATTTTCTTATCAACATACCGAACAACGCTAGTGTCGCTTGTAGGGCCAATTGAAGCATTCGCGAGCTGACATGCTTTCCAACACTCAAAATCACTTCATCTTCTCCCACTTCGATTAAATCGAATCCTGTAACATTAAAATTAAAAACGAGAACATAAATGAGTGAAAATAACAGACTTTTCAAATATAGAATAAGGTTGTAATAAAAAAAATTCTTACCGAGAGCAGCTAACAGCTCGTGACAACCAGCGATTCCCCATAACTTGACGTTTATCCTCACTTCCACCTTTTCATTCTCCACGTCCTTTGTAGCCATTTCAGCGATTGCTTGGCGAAGTATAGAAATTACATCTTCTCCTGCCTCAGGTGTCGAGAGGAGTTTGGAGAGAGCATTTAAAGATGAACCAGATAATCCTGTAAAAGATAATGATTGTAATAGTGATGATAAATGTTTAAGATAAGATGTCATAAACTTAATAAGATTTTAAAAATAATGAAATTAAACGTACCAAGTAAAGCTTGCAAACTTGCACTGCATTTGACCAATCTTTCACCAGGGTCACATTGTGGAAAGAAAACTGCCGCAGGCAGGCCATTTGAAGCTTGTTCAAAACGGAAGCCTACTGACATGAGAACTTCCTTCCATCCAGCAACACTTCCAACTTTATTCTCAATACTCTGCTGGGTGGTATACATCGCATTCTTTTGCCCACTGTTAATTCTCTGGAGGGACTTCTCGACCTGATCATCAAGTTACAATAAATTATTAAACCATTCTGAAAACCGTTCAGCTTTAAATGCTTTTTACTTCGTTTATGTGTACACTTACCAGATGTAAAGTAACCCGAAGTGCGTCACGGGATCTTTCGGGCGCCTTAAGCAATTCCCATATTGCTTGACTAGTCATTGCAACTTTATTTGATAACTGAACATCAGACCCTAAAAGCAAGTACCCAGACCAATTGGCTGGATGGGAAAACTGTTTGGTGTGTTGCACCGTGAGCATTGCTTCTGTAACTGCGTTGCTTGCTTTGGAACCTTGCAAAAGGGATGAATATAGGGCTCGAAAGAAAATTCTGGAAGCTGTCTCAGGAACAGGCCATAACGTCAACAAAACGCACATGGCACCGGCTGCTAATAAGGCCTTTGAGAGTGCAATAATACTTTCAGAGTTTGCCAGTCCATGGCGATCTCGGGTGTGACAGGAACTTAGTACGACCAACTTGGCGTTCAGTCTTAATTTTAGGATATCGGCAGCAGTCAAAAGGTATTCGGAGAAAGCTGGACCATCTCCTTGTGTTGAGGATTCACTGCTGTCTCCACCACTTCCATCAGAATTATTTCCGTTTTCCCCCATCTTAGATGAAGTGGATTCTCCCTTGTCACTCCCTCCAGGAGAAAGTACGATGGCACTCAGCTTCCAAGAAATATGTGTGGCAAAATGAATGCATTCCGCGTTGCAGATCCGAGATAAGATACTTTCTTTCGTGGCAGATATTCCTAGAATAGGCTCACACTGCATAATTTCTGCAACGATTTTGGCCTCACTCTCAGCTCTGGGAATTTCCTGCCAGCCCCATTGGTCAATTATATCAGCAGGGAGTGTAGGACTACCAACAACTAACGGTAAACCGGAATTAGACTTGGGCTTGCTTCGATGGCCACTGCGTAGTGAGCTAATAGCAGGAGTAATTATAAGTTTGAACTTTTCACAGAGATATTCATCATTTGTGCAGCCTCTCAGTATGGGGAAGGGGACAAGAAGAAGGTCAGTCTCAAGAACAAGAATTAATTCTTTGAAGCATGTTTTGTCCAGAACGCTAAGTTCTTCCTCGAATGGAGCGATGAGCATTTGGTATAGAGAACGTAAGCTGGAAGGCCCTTGCCATGAGCTTCGTCGAGATCGCGTTGAGCCAGGACGACTGGCGGGTGTGCTCTTCACACTACCCGTGGCACTTCCAACACTGAATAAGCTAGATAAACTATAACTACTGCAGTTGAAACGATGATTTCGACTAACCATTCGTAGAAAACCAGTCTTATCATTGTCTTGATTGAGTTTGTCTCCTAATTCTTCTAAATGCTGCGACCACAAATCGGTTCCATCACCGTCTACTTGACCGTCTGTGGTGGAGAGATTCTTTGAGCTTCCAGAAGTGCTGAAGTCGATACCAAGAGCATCTCTAGTACCTTCAATGTAACGGTCTAATAAAGATCCCATACTGGTTACAGCGTCCCCATCACTTCCTTCGTCGTCAGTGTTAATGCAAGACTCGTTGAATTTCACAATTCCTGTTAATTTATTCAAACATACCAAGTTAAAAATGTATCTCAGCTGAATAAAACTGAAAAATGACATTTAACAGTAACTAAAATTATTTAAATACATACCTCGTTCAGGAATCAAAAGCCAAGAGTACAAATAACCCCCTATGACGCTGAAATACAATACAGCTGCGCGGTGTTTGTTGACTTTTTGTACCAAATGTTCCACACTGTTAATTAGACTTAAAGCTGCGTTTGTAATGCTTCCAAACGGATCACCAAATAACTTGGCACCTCCAGCGTATTCCTTTTGACTACTAGGCAATGTTGTGTTTGCGATAGTTCGACATTTTTCCGCAAACAAGAGAGCTAAATCAGTTCTTCCAAGGGACACCAAAATTCTTTGAAGGGCATGGAATGACGCTATTTGGCGATCAAACAGATTAAGATAATATTCTGAGCTAGTGCCGCGTGTCGACAATCGAATACTCTCGAGCAAATCTGTTGACTTTTCAAGGTGGGCTAAAGCTGATTCTAAGTCGCCGTGTCTCCACAAAGCTAATCCAAGGAAGTGGCGTACCTTTGATTCCTCCTCTTTGGCATCTGTTTTTTCAAAAACTTGTAGAGCTTGCTGTAGATAAGCTACAGCTTGAATATTGTTTCCTAATCCGTGGTGAATACGGCCTACATAAACAAATAAAACAATATATGCTTAATTGAACCAGAATCAATAATTAATCGAAAGTACTGTAGGTACCACACAATACCAAACGTGCATAAAATGTACTTACCTATATGACTAAATGCGATTGCTTTGTTGAGTTCCCCATCAATTTGATTGGTTGCGTTTAAATGATATTCTTGGTAAATCAGAGCCTGATCAAAGTTTCCAAGTGATTCGTAAGCCATACCAATATTATTGTACGCCCTCGCTTTTCCTTCTACCGACTCCAACTCTTGAGATATCCTCAGATCAGCTTCATGATACTGTAAGGCTTCAGAATGGTTTCCCATCATGTGGAATGTTTTCCCTAGGAATGACAATGCTTGCGCCTCAGCTTGTCTGTCACCAGTTTCTTTCACAATATTCAGCTGCTGCTGGAAGCAACTTATAGCCTGATCAAATTGCCCAAGTTCCAAGTTCTCCTGACCAATATCACTGTACGCTGAGGCGCGTAAATTAGCTGAATCCTCATTACCAGCACCGGTGTCACCATTCTTTGACATATTAATAATTGACAGTCTTTTCTCAAAGTACATAAGTGCCGTTGATGAGTTACCAATAGCTTTGTGAGCCATTCCTAATGCTCGATATGTTCTTTCCTGATCCCGTAAACTAGGTGTTTTAAGTGATATTTGAAGGGAGCGGTCATGACATCTAATGGCTTCTTCGTATTCATGCAGAGCACTAAAACAATCACCGAGATTCCCAAAGGCTCTACCCTTCTCAATCAGCACCATCATTGCGGCTTTGGGGTTGGCTGACATCAGCGCATCCAATATAGATATTTGAAGTTCAAAGAAAGTCACCGCTTCCTCATAACTACAAATATTTATTCTAGCAATTCCCAAGTTCCCGTACGCTTGGGCTTCCGTCATAGCGTCCTTCAAATCTTTTGCTCTCTCAAGCATTTCCTCGTAGCATTTCATAGCACTCGTGTAATTTCCTAGGGACATATGAACTGCGCCCAGATTTCCATGCGCTCGACATTCTCCTCGTAAATCATTAATTTCTTGAAGAATAGTCAGCTCCTAGAATGCATACCAATGTGACATCATAAAATTAGTCATATTCTAAAAAATTAAAAACTATTTCACTTCTGCATATTATCGACTTCAATTACCTGAGTATGAAATCCTAAAGCACGGTCATATCGTTTCGTTACCCTGTACGCACCACCCAGCGAGCTGTACGCAGCAGCTTCTTGCACCTTGTCACCATTCGCCTTAGCAAGTAGTACTTGTTTCTGATAAATTTTGATTGCCTCATCCGCCTTTCTCATTCTAAGGAACACAGTACCGATATTACCTAAAGCCCTATATTTGCTCTGTACATCTTTTGTGGAGTGGGCCATGGTAAGGAAAAACTTTTGACATTCCAGGGCAGTGTCCACATTTCCTAGTGCAAGATGAGTTAAGCCCAAGTTGCAGTACGCTTTGGCAATATCTGTTTTATTTTGTAATTCTTTGGCAATGGCTAAGTCTTGATCGTAGTAACGAACGGCCTCCTTGAAGTTCCCTAAAGAGTAGTGAGCATAGCCGAGAAAGTGACATGCTTTCCCTTCACCTTCCACATCATTCAACTCTTGAGAGAGCATGAGATAGTTTTCATAGAATGGAATGGCCTGAGAGAAATCACCATGAGAACTGTGACAGTTTCCGAGATTAAGGAGAGCGCAAGCTTCCCCTGACGTGTCCTTCAATTCCCTTGAAATGTTCAAATGGCTGTGATAATGGACTAGGGCCTTCTCATACATTCCAAGAGCTTGATACGTTACTGCTAGATTGCCATGCGTGGAGGCTTCCGAACTTCTATCATTTACTTCTTTAGAAATGGCAAGTTCTTGTTTGTGGTATTTGATAGCTTGCTCGTAAAGACCCATGGCATTGTACGCATTTCCTATGTTGCCGTAAGCTCTCCCCATACCAGCCCTGTCACGAAGACTTATGGCCAAGTTCAAGTGTGCTTGATGTAACTTGAGAGCTGCGTCATGGTCTCCGAGAAGTTGAAAAACAATCCCAAGGTTTGAGCACGCTCTGGCCTCTGCCACTTTGTCCTTTGTACTGAGCGCCATATCCAATTGCTTTTCATGCCACATCTTAGCCATCATGTAGTCCCCCATGCAGCGGGCCGCATGACCCAGCCCAGCATACGCCCGCACCTCAATATTCTTATCCCGGAGATCTTGGGCTATTTTCAGAACGTGATTGTGGAATGTGATGGCTTGCTCGAAATTCCTCCTGTAGTGATACGAAGAGCCCAGGTTGCTATAAGCCCGAGCCTCCTCCACCTTGTTCTGGAGTTGCTTTGCCATCCGCAGGTGTTCCATGTGGCAGTCTATGGCATTATCAAAGTCACCCATCACCAGGTAAACTGCACCAACGTTACCAATTTCTCTCGCTTCCTGCAGGAGATCCCCCATTTGCTTCAGCAATTGGACACACTGTTTGTGGGATGCAAGTGCATTGGCATAGTCTCCTACAGCAGTGTACACGTGACCTGAAATCATTCGTTAGAGAATACAATAGATTTACGAAATCATTGTCATAAGTAGTTTTTTTGAGCATCATTTTTTGTAGACTGCTATCTATGTTCATTTTGAACAGGATCAGTTATCAGTGATTGTAAAGCGATTGTCATTGTTGAACGATGTCACTCCAAAAAGGATCACAATAATTAGATGAGTGTACTTGTCAACTTCCTTTTGTGTTAAAGTTGTTGACTTTTTGCTATTGTTGTGCTTCTGCTCGTTTCTAGTATGATTCATTCATATGGATAGCAGTTATAATGCCGACTGCCCTTTTACGGAGTAATCATTATAACTGCTTTTTATATGACAACATATTTAGTTTGCATAGATAATTGCAATAACAAATAATGGCAATAAATAATTGGACAATGCTCATAAAAGCCAGAAAGAATAGAGCTCATGAAAAATTAAAATATTTTCATATTGTTCGTTTTTATATAAAAACGAACATGCCAGCTTATAAAAGGAATTTAGGTAGCTCATTACGACAACAAAGACGTGTTATATTATTCATCATAGTGGTGATGATGACAATATGATAAAGTAATTGAACAATATGATAAATGAGATGATTTATACAAGCATGACACTTTTAAAAAACTACCAAAAAGTGTGTTCACGTATCATATTTTTTGGCGCTTCATAAACTCACCTAAACTGGTTAGGGCAGAGGCTGCAGCATGTGTATCTTTGCACTTCATGGCCAGTACTAATTGGTATCGGTGAGACGTTAGGGCGTCTTTGTAGTTTGATTTTGAAAAATACGCAGAACCAAGATTCCCGTGAGCTCGGCATTCTCCAGTAACATCTCCCAGGGACTTTGACACTGCCAAATCTTGTTGCATGTAACTAATGGCCTGTAAGTAATAACAAAAATAGAATTGATTAAAATAAAATAACAACATATACCATTACGCGCATGCAAAATATTTTTGCTATCATCCTTGTTAAAACTGTACACTACTACAATTAGCGGACTCATCATTTCATGTAATAAATATATTTACATAGTTAAACTAGGGTTCCTTGAGAACAAGGGAACGACCTAATCGTTTGTTACGAATGTAATATTTTAGACTCATAAAAACTTAACAACTCGAAAACTTTCCCCATAAAGATTGTTATGCTTTTTATATCTGTATTCTGTATGCTAGTTTTTGGTTCGAAAGAAGTACTTAACTTTATGCATTTGAACCATCTTAAATGCATAACAATATAATATATGCATCCTGGCATACATACTACGTCTTATTTCATGCAAGGTGCAGAGAAACGCAATTACAATCGAAAATATCATTAACAAATTTCTTCGCATAAATATTAGTAAAAATGATGTTGAACAAAACCATACACAATTTATAGTTTCAATAGAATGGAACTTTCTACGACGACTTGATAGGACCGAAAAAAATCCGTCTGTCCTTCCGTATGAATATTCGCACTATAGCGTCTCTAAACATGTCAACCAGTACCAGTATTCATTCAGAAAATTCGTACTACACGTTTACCTCTTATATTTAATATGATGTCATTTACACTGTCTTTGCAATAACAAGGATGGCCATCATCATCATGATTGTCTTCAACTTTTAAAATTATAGAACTGCTTTAGCAATTTAAGCTTCACACTGTATTCCATCCACTATCAGTTTATGACTACAATGTAACAACAATAATCCATTCAGCTAGATTTTTATTTCATGTAAAATCCAGAGTCATTATTGTCATCATGCTTACTAATACAGCAGAAAGCAGCAGGAGTCATTAAAACTATTTTCTTTGTAAATTATGACACTCTCAGAAGCAAATTTCATTCATTCATTTAATTTTCTGACAAAACTTTTGGTACCCAATTCGTGTCAAGTTTCTTTCTCATTAGTGCTACAGATTTATCATCGTCCTCATCTGTATCAGCAAACAGAACAGATATACTAGTGCATCGAAGAAAAAAAAATCATGGATTGTTTGACCTGTGATTGCGTAAGATATTAAAGCTGAGAGCAGCAGCTGCTACAAAAATGAACAATGATCTGTGTGCAGTATTTCTGATCAAGTTTAGCATTGTTATGGTGATGGCAGAAGAAGTGAGTAGACAGACATACACCTTTTTCATGCAACTTTTGTTGTAAACTACAACAATCCATACGTTAACATTACATTCTCAAAAGCCAAGTGGTTTTCTTGTTTTATCAAAAAAGACGTTGTCCTTTCATGTACATGGTCTCAAGTGAGTGGAGGGAGTAGTAGGATAACAGCAACAAACAAAAACATTCAGTTAATCAACGTCGTCAGCTTGAATACCAGCACATTTTAATCTTGCAGTGATTTTTCACTAATGATAAGTTCATATTTCACATTTTCTGATCGCTATCACTTAATTATTTATTTACTTGTTTTTTTATTTCAAATCTCAATTGTGTACCTTGCCAACTATTTTATTCTTGAAATCTTATCATTTTAATAAAAATATTAATTCATTCTAATATGCATTCAGGCTAAAGCGCTTTGGTATCGATTTCTTCAAAAACAACTTATAATATGTAACAATTGAGTAAATTTAAATATATGCTTTTTCATATTCAGCACAGCAATAGAGCATTAAGTTAACATCCCTGTTTCCAAAGAGAATTGGAAAAAACTGGATTACTGAATATTTAACTTAAACCATTGTTATTATTTTTCTAGTATGATAAAATACATACATACAACACAACTTCGAAAACCGAAAATGGCGACAAGTCACTAGTCTATTTGCAATGCCCCCAAACGCACTCACTAATCGTCATCGTCATCGACAGTATGGTTTGCATAGTATAATGGTAATTGTAAGCAGCGACAGTAATCAAACTTCAACTTAATTTATTCATAAAAGTATATTTTAGCATTGTCATCATCCTCAACGTTTTTCGATGGTCTTGTAGTTCCATGTTTGCACACGATGAGTTTTATATCTTTGCAATCTTTACAAAAACTGTACCCTAAAAAGTAGAGTATAAGAAGAACATTTAAAGATCTGCAAAAATATACTGAACGAAATTTTTTGAAGCCTTAGAGGACACGTTTATCATAAAAAATCTCTTTACATTAATAATTTGTAGGCTGCGATTAACATTAACAATACAACATGACTATAATGCAATGAAACTTGAGCTAAATATTTGATCGCCTACGTCTTTTAGGGAATGCACCATATTAACAAAGTTAAATTTAATTCATGTACATGTGTCTAAGTGGTAATATATTTAATGTAAAGTATCAAAACTAATGTTTAACAATTCGATATAATTGTAGCATGAACATCAAAAGCCTAAAAGCAGAAACAGTTATTCTCGTGGATTGCCATGTGCATTTAACGTATTAACAGTAAAAAGTTATTATCAATATATATTATCCAACCCCAACAAGACAATAATCAAAATTTTTAATTAAAGCTCTGAAAAGATTTGATTTTTCTAGATTTTCTGAAAAAAAACTGTAGCATGAAATCTAAATGTCATTACTATATACTATACAACAGCATAAAAAATTGTGTGATAAAAACAGATTTTGAGTGTCGAGTGTATTATTTTCTAGATCAGTTAGCTAGATGCACATGCACACTTGCAAGTCTTGCAACGACCAACGCGCAACGCTATGCGTTCCTCAGGTGTCAGGTAATGCATGCAAATAAATTAATGTACATCGAGGTAGTCTAACCAAGATAGAAAGAGTACTCATAAAAGTTTAAACATAAATACATTACAAGCATTTTACATTATGCGCCAAAGATGCGATCTGATTTTGACACGTCGACGACACCAGTGTTGGCAGTTGTAATTAACAGCCTGTCAATTGTACAGTGTATTGTGCGGTCTTCTTTACAATGTCATCATCATCATCATCATCATTTAGAATCATTTTGATAACACCACAGCTTTAAACTTCCTTTCCATAATTGTAGCATAAGTAGTATTTCTCTTGCTGAACGTTTAATCAGTGTTGCCATTTTACTCTAAATGTAAGGGAGTTCATGACTACAAGCATCAGTAAAAGATAAACCTATAAGGCTACCCTTTGCTTTATATTATCAGAGCTAACATATACCTGTTCATTTGAATGCTTTCCTTCTTATTCCAAAAACAATATGTTTTCAGCACGGCGGCGGCGACACATGCATTGTTTCATTTTTCCTTCAAGCCGACAAGTGCAGTGTGCCCTATTCTTATAAAAGTTGACTTTTCAGAAAGATGCATGGATGTATTATATGTATGCCTTGAGTCCTCCTAACCACACACGAAATTCCTCCGTCGCAACGCAACATTATTTTCATGTCTCTTGAATTTACAAGTTGAGTACACAAGAACTTTATTGTCCCTTGAGAATTATTTAGCGCATACTCGTTATATTTACAACATTACAACCGTAGTAAAATGTTTTATTTGTGTTTTGTAAGAATAAGCCGACAACTACATAACGCGACGACACATAGTAGTAAATACGAGAAAAAAGAACACAATTGCCAGCATCAAACCAAGTGAAATGACAGGCACTCATTAACCATTTGTTTTTAGAATATACATAAAATATTTACTAATGAAAACGGGTAAAGAAGGTAACACTAGAAGCTCCGAGCATTATCTGTGTATTTATCATTGCACAAGATACAACACGCAATTATCTGTGCAACAATCGTATTTTTCATGTTTCTTCTTTTTTGTTTGTTTGTTCTACCTTTGCACTTTCAATTGTAAAATACCTGAAGATAATTCACGAAAAAACTGATTTTCATTTTTATTACTTTCCCCAGCACACGTCATAATTCAGCACATAGCATAAAAGGCATTTTGGAATAGCATCAAAGTAGCAATGCATGAAATAAATGTGTAAATTTGTATTGTTACATTTTAGCACTTTACATGCAGCCAAAGTCGTAAATGATACAACCATGAAGTCATGCGGTGATAATTGGTTTGACGTACACAATGGGAAATGAACAACACTTGCATGCCACTGCACTCTGGACTGACTTTGACACTTTCTTGGAGGTCCGGCGCCCAGCTTTAATTGCTACTTTAAAAGTGAAATTGGCCTGTTTGTATTAAAGTAATAACAAGGTTTCATCCTTATGGATAATCTTGACTATAAACTTTTTCAGGTGCATTTGGATAGCGTGCCGTCATAATTCACGTGTGAAGGTAAAATATTAAGACATTCCCTTAAGCAGTACATATTATACATACGTACATTTGTCCAGCAGGTGCGTTGTCAGTACATCAATGTGAGAGATACACGTATTATGCAATGTAGGAGGTAAAATACAATAAAATTATTGCGGTCTTTCTTAAAATGTGGGAAAAACATGACATTTACTTCAAAGGTAGAATAAATACATTCCTTTGTAATATATCGCACATTTGTGACATGGGTATTTGAAAATATTATCTACCCAGAGGGCAAGGTGAGCGGCATTGCCCTTCAAGTAAAAAGGACCATCTGTAAAATAGTTAGTGATTTTGGTAATGTTCTTACGACTGTAATTGTGCTAATCATTTCGGTCACTTCAAATGCTTCTATATTCCTTATATTTTTCCCGACTGGTGTAGTATGCCATCATTATCGCCGTCATTTCCACTTCCATTTGTCAGTGGATAATTTAGCCATCATTCATATATTGTACACATGGTTGTGGTACTTATACTTTTAAAATATTTTTCATAGGTAAACCGCAATCTTTCACGGTCGGGACACTCACATCAAAGAATATATAACATACACAAGCCTAGTTATAATCTCTAACAATTGGGTTCCTTCATAGATAGCATAAATCACAGCATAAAAAACAAAAACAACATCTTTTATCAAAAAAACGAAGAAGCTAATGTTCATTTTCTGTCATATTATTTGTTTTCCATTGTAATCGTGGCGAATTTAAAGTAAAAGGTAAAACAAAGACAAATGCCGCAGAACTGGGTTCGATTGTTTAGGTACTATGTGCACACGTGCAACACTAATGTTTCTGATATATTTTTTTTGTCAAAATTTCGAAATTCGTTTTTCATAGTTCTTTGTTGCCTGAATATATACTGCTAGCAGTTTTTCAACACAACGTGAAAGAGGCAATTTTCATGTTTTAAGAAAACCAAAACGCAACATGTCATCGCATACGTCTTTTGAAGTAAACCCGCCGACAATACATTACCAAATCTTTTCTAAACAATGACATATTGTACAAACATTGACCATGATTATCATAATAAACTGTAGACCCATTTTTTTATTCAGATCAAAATAATTTGAACGTATGTAGTAAATTTTCTAGTTTTTTTTACAAGAAAAAGTATTCAACTATGCAGGTTTATCAAAACCGATTTATCTTACCTTTTCAAGAGAGTTAAGTGCCCAGTACGCAGAGGAGAGTGCTGAGTACACGGATCCTTTTAGTTTCAAATTTGCTGTTCCTATTTTAAGTGCACTCTCGAGTACAGCAACAGCAGGAAGACAGTGACTTGCTGCAAGGAGTTCCTGTCCAATCACCGATATGACGACGAACGAGGATTTGGACAGCTTCATAGCACGAAGTTGTTCGAAGGTAGGTTCCAGCTTTCCTGTAATAGCGAGAAAATTTACGAATTAAAAAAGGAAATTATTTTGGTCGATATTTAGTTGTTCTTATTATTTATCATTGCCGCAATTACAAATTAATTTCAGAGGAATTCAGAAATGTTTCAATTTGCATACAAACACACTCCCCTCATCCTTACAAAGTAGTAATGGACAAGATCAACTAGTTCTACCCTTCTTGTTTTAAAATCATCTTTAATACAAGAAAAAAATACTTGTAGCCACTCTATAAGTGCTACCATTACACATATCTCTTTACATTTGAAATACAGCAAAAATGAAATAAAAACTAATATGTCGTTTAGAGGATGTTTGGCGTTATAGACTCCTCGAAAAATAAAGGCAGATGCACGACTAGTAATTGCCATTCATTATATATCATTGCATGAGAGGATTATTACGAACGATGAAGATGATGCTGATGAAAATGACGGTGGTAGGAAAATTCTTTTTCCAGTTCACTTATATTTACTTGTGACGCTGACGCTAAAACATACATATGTACATAACATTGGAAGAAAATGCCATCACAGAGTAGCCTCCATACGAAACCTTCACAAAAGTACAAATGTATTTTTCCCATGTAAAATAAAATTTGTCTAGCTGGCTAACTGACTTGTTTTCTTGGTTGGATTTGGGAAAGCACAAGGACCCTTTTCACATTCTCTTGCTCATCATCATCATCATCATCCAGAACTTTTGGGAGAGACACCAGACGTTATCATTATCGCTATTATTACAATTCTTGTCTGCATGTTTAGATTTGTGTGAGATGGTGTGTGTGTGTGGAGCGTGGAACATGATCGTCGCCATAATTTTGTCCATTGTTTTGTCAGTTTCTCCTGTGGGACTCGTCCCACATACTCTACTTGCATTTATCATTATTATTATTTTACAAATTCATATACGTCTTCAGCTTTAATTTTGAGTATATTTATTTAATACATTTTCTCATGTAGTGATTGTACACGCTTAGATTTCTTGTACTACATGTCATGCACCACCAACAAATGGAGAGAAGTAACATAAAAGTAAAGTATTGGCCTCACCATGGACACTCCAATCCAACAAGAGAGCTCACGTATTACATGGCGGATGGTTTGTATGCATATATCCAAAATTATGTGGTATGTGCTTGTAATAATTTTTTTTGAAAATATCTAATAAGTACTTTCGCCAGGTATTGTTCTACGGCAAATGGTAAACCAAAATCGTCACGCGACGCAACCGTCTATTTTGCTATTCTTACATATACCCAAAGAAATTAGACAATTCAAATAAACCAAGCCTTAAAACTAATAAAAGGCAAAACTATAATTACCTCGGACTCGTTTGTGAATATTGACCTCCCATAATTTTAATAATTAACTGGCTACACCATAACTCGCAATTTTCTCGCAGGTATGTGTGTGTTTTCAATGAGCATGGTGTAAAGACAAAAATAGAATTTTATGCTTCGTTTCACTTTTTTATTTCCATTCAAGACTAATATGCATCCGCCTCTCGAAAAAATCTTTCTCATTTACTCTTTTATTATATAACAAAAATGCTATTGTTCATATGCTCTTCTAACGAATTTCTTTATGCCAAGCCTTGTTTTCTATGTCCTTATTTTTTATTTTTGTGGTGGAAGCAAAACGCAACCAAATATGTTTCACTGTCTTTTTATTACTTTTTCATTTCCATTTTATATGCATTCCACAGGTGGACTTATTGTCAGTTTCTTCAGTCGTGTGTGCCTCTTCCCTATATCTCCTCTAATTCGTCTAGGAAGTAAAGAAACAGAAAATTTTTTGTCTTGCGATATGACGATAACTGCTTGTTCGAGTATATATTCTATCTACATACTTTACGCATGACTGCAATGGACGAACTGCGCGTACGAGCGCACAGGGCGGAGAAGAGTTTCCATCTAAGACAAGTAACCCACCCAAATATTTAGGAAAATTCTTTTGCCGCTTTTTAATACACTGTTTCTGATCTTCACTTTGCCATCTTACATCAAGCTGAGCTTACACACTTTCCTCATTGTTTGCTTGTTTGTGGGAGAGTTATAGTAGACACTGGATAAAATAAGACAGATGGGTTGTAAAGTGAGTTATGCTGGCCCGTGGCTCTGGCACACTACTATCCTTCGTTTGCATGATTTTTTTTCAAGAAAATAAGGAAATTTTTTCAATGCACACTCTGTTCTTGCCAACACCAGCAAAACCCCAAAAAAAAAAACAACACCAAAAGATAATCCCAATTCCTTTTTAAAGGGATTTGTTGTTCAACAAGAAGAAAAAGAGGTAATAAATATTGCCTGGCACATGGCACAAGTCATTACATTTCTGATATCCTTCCGATATCTAACATTTATAAAGCCAACATTTACAAAAAACATTTCTCTCCTTGCATAATGAGGTAGCTTACATTTTAACCCAACCACATAAATTGTAAATGGCATCCCTGGTGTCAACTCTACATATTAATATCCAAAACTTCAGGTGTGACGAATTTTAAAGTATTTTTTAAAACATAGTCAACAAAAGTATGGTTGTTGCAGTAACCAATAAATTGAAATGTTTATGAGACGTATACAACTCTTTTTTATACTTTGTACTTTCTTGACTCGCTCGAGTTACCCTGTGAGAACATTTAGGTTCACTAAAAAAATTGATGAGATTATGAATTCTATGAATACTTATAGCATAATGACGAGTTATACATACCATCGAATTTCAAGCACGCATCTTCGCAATTCGGTATACAACAATGTAGTAGTAAGTTTTTTTTCAAGTTTAGCATATATTGACGAAATGAAACATTTCTTGAAGAGTGAAAAAAACAATAAGATGATTCCATTACCATATAATAGTAGAAAAAGAAGAATAAGAGTCTGATATGATGATGATCAAATTCTTTCAAGAGACGAGAATGTGAACACACGCTATAGTTGAAGAAAGAGGTGATTAGCCTTATATACCTTTACAATAATAAGGATGAATAACGTATTACGTTATTCATACATAATCTAAACATATTATCAAATAGATATTTATGTAATAAATATACACATATATATATTTACTTATAAGAATACATTTACTACGACACGATGATGACGATTACTACTGATATATCTTTATGAAAGTAAATGCATTCGGAGTTTTTATGGAGATATTCATGAAGCTTTAGAGAAAAATCAGGTTTTCTTCATTTTTTCTTCTCTGCAAGCCCATGCTTTTCGATTTTTTTCACTCTTGTAAAAGATTTTTGTGCCAGGTTCCCCAGGACTTGTTGAAAGCTCAGTTCAAACTGAGAATACGATGCGGCCTACTGCTGTTGCCGTTGCTTCTGTTGTTGCCTTCTAAGAAACTCTCGGCTCTTCTGTATTTCTCTCTCTTTCTCTTCAGTCCTCATTGAGCATCTGCCTCACAGCAGTTTACCGTTTGCGTTGACTTGCCTTGTTGTTCTGTGATGATGGTGGTGATGGCAATGTTAGTCTTCTGCTACCATATTATTACCATTATTATTATCATCCTCGTCACTATATATCGTTTTACGGCCCAATAATGTAGCCTTAAAAACAAGTCGATCTACATCAGTAGTATCAGATTTCCATACAGCAGCAAGTAGTGTATGATCACAGTAAGAAGCGATTGTTGTAAATGCAGTTGGTATGATATAAAATGCACTTTTGTATAACAATCTATGTAATAATATCATTGCACTGTATGCACGGCTCTCCTCGCATAGATTTAATACTAACTCTATGCACCTACATATAATATTATTATAAAGCCAGTTAGACTACTGGCCTGAGTTGACTTGACTAGTTACATATTACAAGAAAACAAAAACACAATCATCATCTTCTTCGTGTGGCCAGCAAAAAGAAATGATAAGTTACTGTACACAAAATGCAAGCTTACTGCCTGTTTAAAAAGATGAATTTAACGCAATGCATTGCCACTATGGTGTTCTTTGACCATCTTAAGGAAGGATACATTTTCAATTGCCTATATTATTACGTGGTCTATGCAATCATTTATAACAATACAATGTCGGTAACAACTTGTTTGCCAGTACTTCTCTTCTTTGTAAAAGAGAAAGAGAGAAAAAGAGATGTGGTGACGGTAATAGTAGAGAGATGCAGTGCAGTGGTGGTGGTAGTAGTGACTGTAGTTGGGAAGAAGTAAGAAAGAAGCGATCATTTTCTTCATCTTCCTCATCAATGACAGCGCTCCACACCTGGTGTTGTTTTTTTTATTTAATGCGGTAGTGGTAACACATTCCTGAACCATTACACACACATACACATAAAACAGCAACAGCACACCAGATTGAAAGACATTTAGACCACTACCATTACTACGCATGCATCTTGTGGGTAAAGAAGATTGGCTAAGTTTACTATAAAATGTGGTCTGGCGAGTAAACTCAAATTATGCGTAGACGCATGCATTATGGATGGATAGATAGTAGTTGCATTCAAGTCAAGTCCATTATGCACATTATTATAGGATTTTCAGCAATTTAATCACACCAAGAAAATCTTCAGTTTTCACAATTCACATCAACTATAGTTTATGAGGATTTCAAGAGAGAAAGAAGGAAAAAATCACTCATCTCTGCTTGAACTTATAAGTAAAAAAGTAAATAATCAAACTTGAAACAGGTATCACCACTACTACCACCTAACCAGCATTATTATCATCTTCATTGGAATTTCACGATTATTACATGATACAGGTCAATATCTGCAGTGACTCTTGATGATGATGATAATGATGATGAAAGGAGGAAGTTACATGATTATTATGCATCAATTTTTATTGCAGACTTAAATGGGTATTTTAGATGGAAATGAATATAAGTTTTATGATTTGCTTTTTTCAGAGCAAAAATGATCATCTGTCATCTACATCAACAAAACAAATAAAAAAGAGTAAAAATTCAAAATATGATTTGACAATAATTTTTTTTGCTATAAGATATGATAGGTAATATATGACAAGTTAAACACTAAACCAGAAGAGGAATGAAAGGGATGTTTAATGAGTGACAGTGGGAAAAGATACATATTTTTGCGTGTAACGAGTTTTGGTAGAATGTATGAGAAAGAAAAATACAGAAAGGTTATTACCGCCACCAGAGGGCAATTTAAAAAACAAACAAGCGAACTGCAGATTTGCGCATTGATAACTGATAAATCATACAAAATGATTGACCCATGAATGCACGCATGCATATAAAAAAAGAGAAGGAAAACGGTAACAGGTAAATTATTATGATTCACGAATCATGATAAACGCAAAAAAAGAAGACAAGAACGACTGGGAACAAAAAATGTTTAAAAAATGGCAACAAGACTGGTAGTTCGGTGACTTGCATTCCTCCGAAAAAGATGATGGTTACTTAACCAGTATCAAATCAAAAAATAACAGTTTTGTAATGTTGTGTGTGTGGTGCTTTGTTTGTATGCTGTTTCATGTATGCAGTATTGTTATATGAATGTACCAAAGTCACAATGCATTTTGACTTCATCACTACCGTTGATGATTTTTTAGATGTAATTTCCTACAACAGCAATTTTTGCTTAGTCGTCTAGTTTGCTTACAAAACAACTACCTGCAAAAAAGTATTCAACTCTTCAAAAGTTAAACCACACTTCTCGTTTTCTTGTAGTTATTATGAGTATGACAAGTAGGTAGAAAAAAGAAGTGCAACAACAACAGCACCAGACACCAGTAGTTGGTAGTAGATTGTGTACAGGTTTTTGTTGCCTTCAACTTCGTAATACCAGAGTACCACAACAGCTTGCACTGTAACTGCTGTCTTTGAAGATGATAATGAATATAATATTCTTTTCATTTCAACTTCTATACATAATACAGTTGTAATTGTAATAGATTTTGTAATTTTGTTACCTTTTGTTTCACGAATCGCTAACACATAATTGTACGAGGTATCTATGCATTCCTGTAATGCACATAATGATAATAATAAGTGAGAAAACAAAAGAGTGAGAGACGAAGAAGCTAAAAAGCAAGTGTTGTGTGTATTATGCGCACACAACTTATTCTACTTAAATGAAAAATCTTACACTCATACTTCGCTGAAATTTTTCTGCAAGTACTGCATTAATGGAATCCCTTGCCACGACGACGACGATGACGCCAACACTCACTAGTTGTCAGTCTTTTAAAGTTTCATTTTTGAATTTCATGCTTAACATGTCAAATCAAGAATTAGATGCAAAATGGACTATAAAAGACACAATTTTACTTCCTTTCAGCCAACACCTCAAACCACGTTCTAAACAGCTATTAAATGTGCATATTTCTAAGATTCATTGTTGTTCTTGTGGTTGTTGCATGGTGCATGGGTATGGGGAATGGTTAACATGGCATTAGAAAGAAATAAGTATGTTTGACTGTTTGCAGCGGTACTTAAGTTTCCTGTAATTTTCCTTCTTCCGAGTTGTTTTTCTGTTTGATTCTTGTAAAATGCGAAAACAATGGCGTGATGAGTTGGGACAATTTGATGTTTGGCAATACGACGAATAAATTATTAGATAATGCAGCATAAAGCATTGTATGTATAATATGCCCTGCTTATATGGTGAGGAAAATGGCAACATGTATAATATATTCGTGTGCGTAATAAGCAATGAAAAACTTGAACATTCTATTAAGCAAATTATGTACTATGTATGGATATATGTATGTAATTTGATGGGAAACATTCACAGGTAACTTTTAAACAACATAATCAACTCTATTCTGATCGTATTAAAATTATAATATGTAAATTCCTTCTTTTTTTAAGTGAACAAGAAAGGCAGAAAAAAAATCTCCCGTGTTTTACCTTTTAAAGGTGACTTTATGGCAGCTTCCATTAGTCCACTTAGTAGTTGGCCGGACTTTGGATCTTCGGCCAAGCCAGCGCTGAAAGCCGCGAGGGCGTCGGCATGTTTGCCAAGGCATTGCAAAGCAACACCTTGTCGGTAGTATGCCTATTTTGCAAGAAACACAAAAATAAAGATATACATTACATTTAAAAAGCATTATTAAGATTATTTGGATGAAATTTACAACGCGAAATCGTAAAATGTGAATATATTAAAATTGAGAACAATGGTCAAGTTGATATGTAACGTTTGACATTAGAATAGATTAAATTCATACTGTACATCCGGTTTGGATTTTTAAAGAGATAAAAAACATTTCTTGTAAAAAACAAGACAAGATGACAAAAAAGTGCATTGAGAAAAAAAATCATATTCATTGTTGCACATACCTTTGACCATTTTGGGTTGAGATTCCTCGCTTTCAAAGCATCCTGAAGAGCACGGGGAAAATGTCCTAATTTGATGTACGCAGCGGATCGATTCGAGTAGAGTATGTGATTATCAGGATCAATCTTTAATGCTTCAGAATACAGTGCGACGGCAGTCTGATAGTCTCCACTTTCACAGGATGCATTTGACTGTCGAACAATGTCAAGAAATATTTGTCTGCGAGACGCGGTTGTGTTACCGCTCGATAATCGTGACATTGCAGACGATTCCACAGCCAACTCTGCCTCAGAATTCTTTTTCTGTTGATTGTAGACCAAGAAGAAAGGTTCATCATCATTCCCCAAACAATCCAATCCAAGTTGTTAATGTATGATTGCCGAATATCATTTATTTGCCGTCGTCCAGCCGCAGCCACAAACCATTATCATCAGAATCATCAGCGTGTTCATTATTTTACCATCATCATCGTTTCCCCAGGTCGAGAGAAACAAATGGTTGATGATCGGACAGTTGAAAAAATGGATACGGACGAATAGGGATGGATGAGAGAGTGTTTCCGAAATTCGTGGGTTCAGGTGAGAGTTAAGGTACGCAAATGGAAAATTTTCAGTGTGGCACCGCAACAGCCAGCAACAGGGACATGAAGACAAAAAGTCAAACAGGAAAAAAATAATTTCGAGTTGTTAGTTATTTTATTTTTCTGCTTACTCTCACTCACTTGCCTTTTTTAAGTTTGTTGAAAATAAGTATTTTCTAAGAATCACCGAAAACATACATACAAGCAAGGCGGCAACAAGCAAAAATATATTTTAAAAAAGCGTTTGAATAATACTTTTTTTTACATAAGCACATCGCATCCCATCCATTGTAGTTTTACATCGCGTATTATCATACAATATAAATGTACCAAAAACACTTTTACACATAATAATACCTGCGTGAGCATGTGTGAATCCTTCATCCCTCTCTTCTCTACCAAAGCAATGGTACAATGTAAGCAAAATGCATCATCATTCAAAAGGCAAAGTTAAGAATTTTGTTTTTGGATTTTCAAACTGGTGGTAAAGCCTTCAAATGTTAAACCGCAGCTCAATTCACAGGCTTTTTAGCTAAGGCATTACTATTATTATTACCATTACAACAACTAACCACCACCACCATCAGCTATTACCCAAAGGAGGCTCTTCAGAGGATGAAATACCGTGAACAACCCTGAAAAAACTACTGCATTCTACAATAACAAGAAGACAACACCAGAAATTACTATACTGGTAAACACGGTATACCAACTGGTACTGGTTCGACTGACTGAAGCACCGAGATGGAGAGGGAGTGAGAGCTAAAGAAGCTTTATCATCATCACTTAGATACCTACTAGGATGCCAAGGTTTAATACAACGAGGGAGAGTGGTTGTTTTTTTTGGTAGTGTTCTGCACAGAAAAGAATATTTTTACCAGGCAAGGCAGCAGCAGCAGCGGAGAGAGAAGTGATCAACAAGAAGGGTTTGTTATAAAGGTGGGTAAGGTAATAGAAGAAGAACTAGTTGGAGGAATGCATGTAATAGGTGGTGTAATGGATGAGAAGGGAGATCTAAATTAGCATGTGGAGACAAAGAAAAGCAGGTGGAGTGGATCTAATGAGTACTTTGAGATTCTTAAACTGACTGACTGAGTGCGTGTCTGATTGATGAGCTAGATAGAACTGGCTCCTTTAGTCCTTTTAGATTACTTTAACTTTTCTATGACGATCATTTTCTGTGGTTGATGATGCCTATATACATATGCCTTGCTGCCTACTATTTTATACATAGTATATATTTTGTTACATAAAAAATGTATAAACAACCTAGAATACGGTTTTTGTACATTAAACACATATTATTCCTCCATTTCCCTTTTCTATTCATTCTAAAATACTACCGCCACCACAGCCAGCCGCTGCCTCAACAGTATTGTTTTTTTCACCAGAGTGAATTACTATAACATGTTTTAAGACACTATAGTTTAAAAGAAAATTGTTCCTTGGTATTTTTTTTCTAGTAGCTATGGCTACTTTAGAGAAGTAAATAATAATACTGTACTACAGTAATAATAATAAAAAACGACAAATCCGTGACCGAGAAGAAAACTCGGATAAAAATGAGCATCCTTGTTTCTTACTCTTTAAAAGATTCTGTACCAGGACCCGGGGCTATCTTTAGATCTTATGCAAGGCCAATGTATGGTCTGTGTTGGTTGATTGTCATTTTCATGAAGTATACTGGTATTTTGTAAAAGTCTTGCTTTAGGTTACACTTGTATATTATGTAATGAATGCAACTTGTTCGCGTACTACAACAATAGATTTAAAATCATTAACAAAAAACGGCGACGATGATGACGACAAACGTGACTAAATTTGCTTGCTCACATAAAAAATATTGTCTTTACATTAGAAAAGCAGGAGAAACAAATTCACGCACGTTCCCCCTATATTATTTTCATGTTCAACGATCATTTTAACTACTTTTTCTACACTATAACAACCTCTCTCACACAAAAAAAACAAGTAAAAAATTATGCACTTCCATCAAAGCATACATTGTTCTGAGTACATTTGTATAAATTCATCTCTTTCAAGATTCCATTCCAAGATTTTTTTCTGTGACCATCGTAATACCTGCAAATTGCTCGATAATACTGATCCTTGACTTAAGTTGTTTGATGTTTGGTTCCTCCAACAAGAAATTGTTACATAACAGGTAAAAGCATCAGTGCCATTGCATTGCCGAGCGATTACAACGACGACGAAAGTGAAGAGAAACTATGGAGGCTGATGATCATGAAGGCAACAATGGCAGCCTTGAGGGATGAAATGAACGTGATCAAAGTGTATACTCATCCATGATGATGATGAGATGGTATATCGGTTTATGCGGAATCCACATACTCACTACGTGTCTACGGTCTACACGGATTTCTAACCGAATGTGCATTAGAATGGAAACTATTATCTCAACATCAGAAACGACATTAGCATCATCATCAACCCCCTTTGACTGTTTTTATCACTCACAGAGAGTCAAGTCACCACCATCATCGTCATCATCATCCAGAAAGCTTAAAGGAATCTTTTTTTCTTCCTTGTGCAGACGCTGTCTAGCATATGCTGCCGTTATTTTAAAGCGTTTCCCCCTGTGTGATGGGGACCGACCATAGTTTTCTCACACGTGAAGTAAGAAATAACAAGTGATTTGGAACTGGATTGAAAGCTGAGTTGTTAGAGAAAAAACCAGTGTAAATTTGTCAATCAAATGTATCCTGATTCAATATATACATTTTTGAGCTGTACAGTTTTCATCATCAGTTTTCTTGAAATCATCACATATCTCAACAATTGCTTTCTGCATTGCAGCATCAGACCTTTTTTTAAATCACACACATGAAATAACTCACTTTTATCAAATATTCTGACATGATGGAATATTTTTCTGGTATCCTTCAAATGCCAGTTTATATCAGATGAATTTCCCATCAAACAAGCCATTTTCAACGTGTTATTTTTGTTACAAAAAGGAATCGTTGAATGTTCCGACGACCACGTAGGAAGATATTTTTGACGACTGTTTCATCAAAAATACCTTGAAAATGAGTCAGTCATGTGTGTATTTGGGTTTACGTGAGAGGAAGTTGAATCCCTGACTACTCAAGCCATTTTTTGTAATATTTAGGGAAGTCAGAGTGATAATCTAAATCTAAAGTAATGGCGTAATGCGTATGATACACAATTTATGTTTATACTTTAGTTAAAAGGATTAATCTTTCTTCAAAGCCTTGATAAATAATGCATTAATGGTTGATATCTAAACTTTACGAGAGGGTTGGACTATTTATTTCTTAATCCATTTTGTGGAGTTCCCAAAAATCTAGAAAATATCGTATTATTATTTTTTACCACCAAAGAAGTCAAACTTAGGATTAATTTTATTTAATTGTGTAATGGGCCGTATATATTAAATAACTTTACTTAGCCGATTATCAAACACGATGCAGTTTCCGCCAAGATAGTTTTTAAGGTACAAAAATACAGTCTTTGTAGTAAAAACTCCCATGCAATTGTATTGCATTGCCAACTGCAACAAGTCCTGGGAAACATTCTTCAAATAATCCAGAGTTAAAGAAATGAATTCAATCAAAAGACGTTTTAAGGATAAGAGGGATATTATTTACTATTCATTTTTATACATTAAAAAGAAGAATGCATTACGCTAAGTACACAAAAAAGAAAATCTCTTTTCTACACACACAAACAAACGAATAAAGAAGACCGACAGATCATCACTTCTCTTTGGTGACATTTTGGAAGATATCATTGTTTATGGGATTTTCCTCCGTGCATCCTTACATGCATATACACACAATATGATAGTTTGTTTAACTAAAAGCTTTCAGCTTCAGTTAGATTCGTTGAGGAATAAAAAACAAGTATACATACAAAAGTCTTTTCTCAAATGTGACAACATTAAATGTATTATTATTGCTGTACTTGCAATGCAACGAAGCAGCATATTTTTGTGTTGATTCACCTGGGGAAAAGTATTCCAAAAAATAAAAATATAGAAAAGTGAAATAGAAAATTGTAAGCCTGTAAATATGTATAAAGACTGATGATGACTATGATAAGTACATTTAACATTCCTTTCCTTATGTAATTTGGCACCGTCATATGTTTAAAAATATATCATTAACATTTTGTTGAATGCATGTATTTATATTTTACTGGTTGTGCACGCAATTCCATCATCATCATCGTCAACATCACCAATCACCACTCTCTTCAACTTTTCAGGTATCATATTATTATCTCTGCTATTTTACATTAGCAACAAAACATCTTCAACACTATCCCCACCAACTTTCATTTGTACACGTTCTCATCTTTCTTACATGAGAGCAGTTTTCTTCTTGATCTTCGTCGGTTACATAGCACAACAACTCAAAAATGAGTAATGTCGAATGTAATGTCATTACACACATACCACTTGAGTTAGAGCAGAGAGAAAATACCATTGTTTCGCATTCATAATGCTTGAAAAAAAGAGTAAACTATCCAATGTGACTGCTGAAGATGATGAGTCGAGTATTTCATGAATCATGATGATGAGTACTTATTTATGTACATATGTAACAAAATACATTTTAACAAGAAAGCGAATTATATGCCACATCTTTGATGGTTGATGGTAATGTCAGTTTCCAAAAGAGAATATGAACATTACTCTCGACATTGCAATAATATCTATTTTCTCAGTGTCTCCTACTCATCTTGGGTAAAACAGGTTCACAGGCGTTGTCCAGAGGAAGATTATTGCAGAGGACAAAATGTTTGATATTGATAACGTATTTCTACATCAATACATATTTATTGCGTAAAATTGATAATGCTAGTCTTTATATCCATTGATAAATGGATTACATTAGTCACCTTTCAATATAGCTGTTGAAAATATACATTGTTTGAAAAACATTCACTCTGCATGGAAATGGAAATCGGTAATAACATGCCGACATTTTACCTAACGAAATCACGAACTGCCTAAAATTGTCCAATAAGTTGAAAAGAGAATAATGATAATAATAACAGTGTGGCATGTACATATATGACATGAATGTTTCTACATTTGTCCCCTTCTTTACATATTTGGTCGGTATCTGGATAATTTGAAAAGAAGCATTTACGAAAAAAATGGTTGTGTAAAATCTGATCTAACGTGCATCATCCTAATCATTATTTTGCTGCAACCTACCATATTTTTGTGGCTCAAAACATCTTTTTCAATCCGTATGTTTTCTCTAAGTCCTCCTTGTTTTATGCCAAATGGCAAAAAAATACTACATTTATTCGTTTGATGATTTTTTACAGCACGTCTATAAAAATGATATCAGTAAACAATAAAAAAGCTTTCAAATGTGGGGACCCATAATTACACGTTTTCCTGATAAAGACGTCTTTTGACAAAGAAAACATGAAAATTCTTTCTAGTTTTTGCATGCAGCGTGAGAGATATAAAACCTGAACTTGGATTGATGATGAGAATAATGTATAATGTCGAAAATGATATTGTTGTCGTCCGCAGAAAGAATTTGTAATCTTTGAAACGTCGATGATTTTCGTGGAGGTATGATGGCACTTAAAAAAGCGAAAAATGAATAAAAGGGCCAAAGATGGTGATGTTGATGATACTACTGCTGATAATCAAGGAGGGATATGTTCAAACAAACTTGACGAGATTTTTTGCCAATCGTGATCAACTAAGTGTTCAATGTAATTTAATCAACAGCATATTTTTGTGAATACTAGTCATCTTCCTAGTGCTCAAGTTTTACAAGAAACCTTTTTTTCGCGTAAGCCATACCAAATCACGCACTAACTCTCATCACTTATTTTACAAGCTACAATGGCAACAAAATGTCGCGAAGATGCAAAAAAAGTATAGTATGACTACCTTGTTTGTTATATCGTTTGTAAACGAGTTTAATCCCAAGAAGAAGGTTTGCATGTAACAGTAACGAGCTCTTATTTTGAAGTTTACTGTGAACTATCAAAAGCTGTCATTATGATTGTTTGTAGTGTATAGTTTGCATCCTCTCAAGTTATCATAATATTGAGAGTGTGAGTTTGTCTTATTTGATTTTTGACAAAATAATTTTTTCTGATAGCTAACAAAGTTGTTAGGCAAGTATCCTAACTACGGAACTGAAGAGATTCCTATGAATAGTCAATAATTGACATATTGGTCGGAATGAATTGATCGATTATCGCTAACTGTATTGAAGACAATTAAATTTGCAACAGATTTTCGATCTATTAGCTATCTTATCTATCTGGGCCGCTGTAATATATGAAAGTAAAAAAAATTAAAACACAAGGCAGTATGGTCTCATAGAATACTAATTCCACTTGTCTCTATGCCAATTAATTACTAATACATTTTTAGTTATCTCGTGTACCTTGTTATTTTTTTACACATGGGATAATCTCTACTTTTTTCAGGGTTGTTAGGTTAAATTTCACTTAACATGAACATAATAAATTTTAAATCCTTGATTTAAGGTCAGTTTTCTTGTTTAGGTGTACATGAATATGTAGTTGCTCGAAAAATACTTTTCCTAAAATTACATTATCGTCAATATTAGCAAATACCAGATTTGTATCAAAGGGGACTTTCATAAATGCATGTGCAAATGTTTAAGAATTTAAGCGTTCTCTTTTGAAGCAGATGCTCTCACGGTTTAAAAAGCTAATAAAATTTTATGTTAAAATTTACAAACGCAGTTAATATTCTTAGATGTATGACTAAAGTCACATTCAAAAGTAGTTCGCAAAATTGTATGAATTATATTTGGCTAGCAATGCTCCCATGTATGCTTATCTTCAACAGTTAAAAAAAATGAAATGCTCTGTGCAGAACAACATGTTTCCATTGTCACACCGTCATGCGTCACTCATCTCTTATAGTCTGACTCTCAGGTAATTCAACAAGCCTGCATGAGTGCAGTCAACAACCACGTAAAAACAATTTTTTCTATCAAAAAAGGTATTAATTGAAAAAAATGTCACAATAGAAATGTAAATTGTATTGCTACTTAGACTTATCACACGCCATTACTCGTGTCTCAAACCGGGGCCACTTTGAAAACCAGTAGCCATCAAAAAAATCTTCATAACCATAAATGATAAAATTTCGTGAGTTCATGCTTCATGCTCGTTTTCGTTTGCATTATGATGTTTGCTTTAAATTTAAAAAAAAAATAAAAAAAATTATGTTGTCCATTTCATGCATGCTACATTCAATTTGGAATTCCTCTGCTAGTGTTCATTTTTGCAATTCTTCGTACATCTCGTATGTGTTTAATACATATACATAAATTAAATAATATCAATTCACTGTATTTTCCTCCGAAACGTCTAGAAAAAGAAAACCTAATAGATTGTTGAATTGTTTTTTTAAACTCAGTGTTAATACGACACAAAATAATTGAAAAGTAAATTGACAACTGTTTAGTTTGTATTGTTAAGTAACTAATTCTTGTTTGCATTCGCATCGTACTTTTTTCATTTTCTAGAAAATACGGTGATATTTTCTTTGTGCTTTGGAGTCAAATCTATTTTTTAGAATCTCGTGGTAAAGAGAATACGTACAATGTTCGTGTAATAGCTTTACTGCATGTCTACAATTACTTCAATGATGATGATCGTCGGGATGATGACCAGACTATGCAGCACCAGCAGGAGTGTTCCTTTCCTCATCATCATCGAGCCAGTATTTTGTGTGCATCCAACTCTCTCTGTGTGTCTAATTAATCTTTGCCAAGTTTGCACCCGCCTAGTCTTATTATTCATCGACAAGGCAAGTTCAAATGCCCTTTTATTCCTTATTTGAAGAATAATTTAAGATGGGAAAGATACATGCATACATGTATCCCAGGTGCAGTGGACATACTACATTCTAATATACACCTATTTTTTTTAGCCATTCCCCTGTCTTCTTGGGCACATCATCAAAAAAATATTGTGTGCATCATGTTGCACATTGCAAGATGTCTGAGTAAATTTATCTGTTGCCTAAATGAAAAATGGGCAAGTGTATTACCAGCAAACATTTTTTGTATACCTTATCCCTTCAGGAAATATTGCAGTTAATGATCGATGTTTATTAATATGTTTAAACTGTATTGGAACCGATGAGCTAAAGAATGAATAGAGAAAATCCCTGAAAAGTATCAACTCGATCGATAGTAATACTAGTTAAAATTTGTAAAAATCAAACTATTAAAAGCATGGCTATGCATAACATGGATTTGTGGTAAAAATTGCTCGTGTTAAGCTTACAGATTGCATTTAATTTAGCTAAAGCTTCAATTAAAGTATAACCGATTACTAATTATATTTAAAATTTAGTTTTTAATATCTCTACATTTTATCTACTATGTTTAAAAAGATTTTTTTACCTGACGATATGATTCCATATATTTTAATTAAAATGAACCACTTAACTTCACACATTTTAATCTGCTGCACATTTCATGCATTAACAAAAACTCTTTTATGCGCTTCTAATGTAAATAAGAACATAACAATTTTTGATTTGATTACATAGATGATTAAATGTGCTCATCTGCACAAGCATTCACAAGGTACACACACAGCAACATCTTTTTAATTGCACTTTTTCACGGTCATTAAATTCCAAATAATCCCACTGCACGTTTGTTACTTCATTGAAAGATACACACATGGAACATTAGTTTCCTGCACTATATATTTAATTTAGAGTTAAACCAGTTCGCAAGAGTGCAAATGTAATTTCCAATTTCATCACAAAATACTCCAGAGGGAGAGCAAACAACAATTATTTCACTTCTCCGTATTGCCTATCCTGTTGAAAATGTCACATATTGAAAATTCCTTTTTCCTGTGTTTCAATTTGTAATTTCTCGAAAGCTATTCGTTGTTTCAAGTTGAATAATTGCACACACAAACACATACAGGTCAAACCAAGTGTGCTGCTAAGAAAGGGCAAGAGAAGAGTTGCAACAAGTTGCTGTTATTGTCGTAAATAGCAGCAAGTGAAGTAGAAAAATCCATTGCGTTATATTCACCCTCGGCTGCTTTCATGCATATTTACCGTGCTAACGCTTATTGATAACTGATGAACAGGTAAAAGAAAACTTGTTACGTGATTGTCTTGTTCTCCGACTTGTTTTCTTAGGGGTGCTCTCCTCAAGCATGTACAAGAAGCCTTAGTAGTAGTAAAACTGCATTTTAAACGTACCAAAAAAATATGCATTCCTATTCCCACCTTCTTGCCATCATCCCAAAGTATTCACATTAAAGGATACCTGACAATGCTACAAGCCGTTGTAACGACAAGACAAACTCTGTTTCTTTTCTATTCGTGTGTGCATTGCTTGCTTACAAAGGCGAGGGTAAATGTGCTTCATCTTCTTATTCATACATGAATACAATTTACCTGTGGACAAACATTAGATACACAGCAGCAAACTAAAAAACCTTTTCTTCAAGAACCATTGGCTTTACAATCTTGTATAACAACATAGCAATGTCAAATGGAAGACAACAAGTAAAAGGGGAACTGCAAGATTTTTATATACTTCATCGAGCTATCAACAAACACACTGAAAGCATGTTTTGGGAATTTGCCTTCTTGCCTCCAAGAAGAAAACCAGCATTGTATTGCCATCAATCTGAAAATTTTATTTTACAGTGTCTCAAGCAAAATAGGTATCATGTATTGTAGATTCTAGGGCTGGTAAGTTGGTACCTGTGCTTGCTAACAGCTACACGTATTATGTATTCTTTATGCTGCATCTTCCAAATTAACTAAAGGATTGCACTTTAATTCCCTTCCTCTCTCTCTCCCTCGCCATCTTTTTACTGTCTGTGTAATGGTTAATTATTATTGGATTTCTTTTGCCTGACTTTGTCTGTCTGATGCTCTTGTTTTGTCAATTGTTTAGTAAGCAAGTAAATCTATGCACAAAACGTATATATTCATTTTGTCATTCATGTATGCATACTAAAAAAAGTTAAGAAAGCTTAGATGCATACCTTCATATATTCGAACGGATCTCATCAATCCCAACTGTTTTATTGTTTTAAGCTAGATTGAGTATATAATTGTTCACACAAGTTTTAGACAAACACGTATACATTTATCTATTTGATATTAATATTTATATGTTATATGCAATGTGTCTACTCAATAAACGGTTTAAATATTTTATAACCGCTGTTTACATACTAAACACTTGATCAAGCGAATGATGTGCACATATTTGCAAATCCTCGTACTTTGATCACTCTCGAAATAATGTAAAAATAAATTATGAGGGAAAAGGTTTCTCATTTTAAAAAAATTCATCTCTGAGCGTTACACAGAGTTTTTAATCGGAATATAAAAAATTACCCCGAAAATTAGCTAATCAATGTTCTCGAGATAAAAATTGACTCGACTAATTCGTGCAATCTCATTTATTGATAGAAAAATCATTTTAATTTTTAATTGCATTAGATTAACCACAGAAGCAGATGAGGATGAATTTTCGACAGAAATTGGATTTTGTTCAGTTCAGTAAAATAAATTAATGCAATTGTAAAAATTTTGTGTATGGATACAAACATTGTAAAGGGAGTTGCCTTCCGGCTACAAAAGCCCATTTTTCATCATCCCTAGTTTTGTTCTTAGAGATACGAAGACAAAAACGTCAATATAGCAAGTCTTCTTAGTACACCTGCACACACGGTCCTCCTTCAGGAGTAGTACTAGTAGTATGTACACAATTCGTGAATGCTCCGCAAAGAGGAATAAGAAGGTAAAAATCAAAGAAAAGTAATATACCTTCTCCTCTTCTCTGACAATTCGTTTGTTCTTATGTGTTGTTTTAAAGTGCTGGTGTTGATTGTTGATGCGCTAACCTCTGCGGAATAAAAAAATACATGAGAATATAAGAATCCATAAACTTTTTTTTATCATCAACGCAGAGTAACAATGACGAAGTGTGCAGCATTCAGCAAGAGCTAAACTGCTTAACACATACAATCATATAATGTACAAGCACAGTAAAGACACGCACAAATAGCTCACATTCATATGTATGTATATATTATTGAATATGTGCCCTAGCCCTAACATTATTTTTTACAAAAAGGCTACTGAATTGTTTTAGTTCGTTATTTCTTAGAGTGTGATAAATAAATGGGAACTATTCCTATTTTTATTTTCGCTTTGAACGTTTCTCCGTTCAGCAATAATCTTTTTTTAAAGATGAAATTGAATGAATGTTAATGTTAAATTTTACCTAGATTTTCTTGAATTAAAGTTGCTTCAAATTTCTTCAAATTTTAAAACTTAATTCGAAACATGATTGTGAGCTTGTAGATTTACATTTCGCTACTTATCTAATTTTGATTTAGATGTACAGATATTGACTCCATGCATATACATTTTTCAGAAGAATCTTGCTTTCGCCGTGCTTGTAATCTCAGTGGTGGCATAATAAATGCTTTTGTACGGGCACGGCAGGTATCCTCGGATTTTTGACTTGAATTCGCTTCTCTTCCTCGTCGTGGGATCCCTACTTTGTCTCAATTCATTTCTACCAGTCTATTGTCTGCTTCTTGTTTCGTTCAGTTTCTGCATAATCATACGTGTTTATTGGCAATCATCTTTATCGTCATCCTAACCATTTTTCATTCAAAATAATCTAGCTTGCAAAAAAATAAAACATGCCATCGTATTCGGCATTTTTCATTGTGAGTCTAGCAGCATAGTATCGAAAGCTCATTAAAAGAAATAAATTAATTTTTCGTTTACAAAAGACGACGATGATTCTTATTCTTGTTGTTGCACTGCACTGCTGCTGCTGGAGCTCATTCATGCTTTTTAGAAGATGATGTGGTAATGATGAGGATAATAATGCAATAATATTATGGCAAAAAAAACCATGAAAAATTTACTTATTCATACACATGTTTAACAATGCAGAAAATTAGTTTACTCTTACGATGCGCAGCAGTTGTGTTGGGAGTTTAAATTGCTAAGAATCTGTTTTCATTTTTTAATACACATACCTATATACCAACGTGCAGAAAAAAAGACTAACTACCCATGACTTTATTTACAACAATCACACGCTGTTTAACAATGTTCACTCCGAGAAATGAATGGCATAAAAGCCAAACCACACGAACGTTTCTCTGGTCGCTACCTCTGCGGCTACGCTTCTTAAACTTACAAATCATCATTTTCATCTCTTCGTTCTGTCGAAAATAGAATACTTGTAATCAGAGTGTGTATCATCACTCATCACCATCACACTTCTCCACCACAAACAAAATTTGCACACTTGGTTACTATTGCATGCCAAATTACTACTTTATATCAAACATATTTATCTTTTCCTCTTTATCATATAAATTATGCAGAGTGAAGACATGTTTGAAAAATGAACATAGTAACTAATCTTTCTTTCCCTTACATTTTGTGCAAGAAACAGTGACTAAACTCTGTAATCATTCCTTTGCCTTGTTCAGCAATTCTCATCTGCATCTGTTGCAAATGAAGTTTTCATTGCTGTGTGTAGCTACAGCACTTGCTAACCCAAGCGTTAAATCGTGGCTTGGTAGGTTCAAAAAGATGTCGGAAGATTGTAATTAGATTAGAGCAGTCTTAATTTCCTACTTTTTTTGGTGTATAAAGATTTGAAGAGAGATCCCATGTTTTTGAAACTGTATACAAATTATTTTCGTGTAATAACATTTCATGATAAAATCTCACAGCTATTCACAATGCATGACGAACTTGTACAGAAAATTATGAAACCCAAATAAGTATATGGTGTCAAGCAAAAGATTAGTTCTCACTATAGTATTTGATTTTTAATTGTTGCTATGTTTATCTCTTAATTTGTAAAAAGTACTCATTACACTTTTCATGGTAATAAAAGTACTTGTAGTTGCGACTACGTCACCTCGATTTTTTGCTTTATACTTGTGTGGATGCTACACTAAAGACTAAAGTACGTCAAATATAATTTTTAAATGATGCAATGTATGAACGTTTTGTGACAGATTGATAGCATTCTTTGGTAGAAAAGTGTCACGTTACTACAGTGACACATATTTAAGATATCAATCTTAATTAAATATTTGTAATGTGATGCATTTTCAACTGCCAAAACTACTATTTTTTATTTGTCAGTAGTTCAAATAAAAATCAACACTGTTAATGAGAAAGGAACTACAAGTAAGTATAATCTTTTTTAATTGTCATTCCTGTAAAACGACAACAAGTTGTGGCATTAAATCAATACCGAACATCAATTACCAACTAGATTAACTGGATTTACTATGTTAAGTACCAGTTAAAATTTTCTACCTTGTTATTTAATTCGTCCTTGGATCATTAATTTTTAGTGCATTGCATACAAGGGTGTAATAAAATTAAAAATGTGTATACATATAGCTTCTCTTGTGTAAATAGAAAATGCAAAACATATAGGCTGTCGATTGTTGATGATCATGATCACGACACAATTAAATACTTTAGTTTGTCGTTACGCATTGTAGGATCACACGTAAGAAGTATACCACCAACAGAATAACTGTTGCAGAAAAAACGGAAAATTCATTTTCGCTTCTAAGCAGGTAATCTTTTTTGCCGATCCACTACATGTGCAAGCTACATATTTTAGCAGAAAAGTCGAACAAAGTTATTACTTTGATTCCTTCGAGCAAGGTGATACAATGCCGTGTATCCTTTTACTTTAAATTGTAGACTATGTAATATACATATTTGTCGAATATGCGCTCGGCGATTTACAGGTTTTTTGTACCTTTTTCGTCAACAAGTAGACGAAGAGTCAAGATTACAACATGTAGCAATGTTTATGGTTGGGCTTTGTTTATTCAAAAATGATCTTTATTCGTTATCACTCTATATCAGATTTAAAAATCAAAATGTGTACAGAAAGGCAAAAACAATAACAAACGTGATTACAGTTGATTAAATGACATTTTTTAGTTATTTTTTGCTTGGTGGTTGATGGGATGTACACTCAAACAACAAGTTAGGTCTACTGTTAAATCGTTACAATTTAACACTTACTTTTGACGAAAAAGATTTTTAGCAAATGGGATATGGCAAGTTATTCAAATCCTCTGTAAATAATAATGGTAAAGAGGATGTACTTAAAGAGGAGGGACGTCGTTGCAGTATTCTTTAATCACTTGTACTGAACAAGGGTTATTGCCTTTTGATAACTGCCCAAAGAGTTGATTTGCCGTCAAATAATTCCAATTTAAGGCACGTACCAGCTCCTTATCTTTGAATGCATGATGTTTTGTTTTTTTGCACTGTACAATATTTACCTCTTATTATTTTTATATTAATGTATAAAAAATCCTATCATATAAAAAAACATAGCTAGTTGTCAGTTTTGTGCATCTGCATCTTCAACTTCAGCTTGAACAACAAAACGCGGCAGAGTATTTTGCCAGTTTTGCATATCAGGATTTTCGATTGAGTTCACTCCGCACTAAACAAGCCCTCTACACAACTCGTTCATCTTGTAAAAGAATTTGCTTAATTTCAACTTGAAGCCAACACTACTCTGCCATTATTTACTCAGTAGATTTTTGAATACAAAAAAGTGACCTTCTATATTGATTGATTATATTGGTTCTTACGAAAATGTTATAATGAAACTAGGAATGATGGGGAAGGTACAAAGATGGGGATGCTGATGAGGATGTTTCTTGTTTTATTTTCCAACTGACAAAATAGTCAAGTCAAGTCAGGGTATTATAGCATCAAGACTTTTTGCGTGAGAGATTGAGAGAGAGAAAGAGAGGTAGGTAGAAAGATAATAGGCACTTGATAATGATCCATTTTAGCAAAGCCAAAAAGATTTACGCATTCAAAAAATCATTTTATTACCACACACACGCTTTTATTAGCATTCTTGCTATTTTAGAAGACAGAACCAATTCATGATGCAATCATCAAAGATGCATGTTTGTATAACAATTTCACAATTAATTTAAAGGTTCATCCAATCAAACTAAAGAAAATTTATACTATAAATCATACTTTTGAAATTCAAATTCTTTTATTTGATAGCTTCAGGAGATTTTTTAAATTTGAATTCGTTTCAAGAGAAATAAATAAATAACATTGTTATCACGTTAGCAGGCCAGCTACAATATTCAAATTTTCTATTATACTTGCGAATGTATGTATTCTAGCTTTTCGGACATTTATTGGTCAAAAAGTAGTCTGATGATTTGAATTTGACGTATTCAAATAGATTCTAATAATTTATGAACGCAATGAACGAATAATCCTATTCAACCTATTGTTTTTCATTTTTAACTAGCAGTTTATGAGGAAATGGCATTTATGCAACAGTTGCAGTGCAGCTCAGATTTTTAGCAACTTTTATGCGTAGAATAAAAATTAATGGTAACAATGGACCACATATAAAAACGAAAAGCAGGTAAAACAGTATTTTTATGATTTCGATATGCTTTTTTCTTCGAAATTTTAAAAAATCTATCTGATGCAAAACCCAAAAGTGTTGTATTTTCTAGGTGGAGTAATTTGCCAGTAAGTTGAAAAGCGGTTATTATAGAAAACGTGACAATGTGACGCGTGTTTAGTACTCTACACTCTGCAATAGAACGCTATTTAATGTTACAGAATTCTAAATACAAACATTGTAATCAACTTGGAGACCGAATATGAAATAATGCAATATTTACTATTTGAATTGGACTTTCTTTTGTAATCCCATTGTTAACATCTGCAAGACTGTCATTTTGTTATGATGGTATTGATCTTTTGTAGTTTATTACTTAACAATTAGCATACGACAATAAAAGAACAACATTAACATTATACTATCATTCTTTCAAGGCATTAAAATAAACCTTGCCTCAAATCGGTCGTTTCTCACGGAATGAATGGCACTTATTGTCATTACTTTGCTTTTTAAGGTGTCGTTTGTAAACTAACCAAAAAAAGAGCAATATAACAACTGATTTGTGATGTGGCATTGTTAAGCGAATTTTAAAATACAATGTTTCTATTGATGATCTGATGAAATACTCTGTGCATACAAACTAGAATATTTGGCAGCAAAACCAGCTCATTTCAACCTATTCCCAAGGAAGAAGGGTTAAATAAAAACATTTCATGTTCGTACGATACGATGGCATTTGATGAAGAGAGACAATAATATCATTTGTTTGCTGATTTTAAATAAACTTCATGACTTAAATTATAATAATTTATATAAGAATGTGTCAAAACCTGAATTCTAATCTCAACGATTAAGTTTTGAGGTAATGGAACTTGAAATCGTGACTGACCGCCGCAGCAGTGGTAGCAAGCTTTAACGTTAAAGCTTGAATGAAACAAAAGTTAAGCATAGGAGCAGCAACACAAGAAGTGTAATTACCAAAATCACAAAAGATGAACAACAGCGTGCAATTTTTTGGTTGCAGTTGAAATTTTACGGGGTTGAATACAAGGCATGATGATGATGAGAGGAGACCATGTTTATTATTTACTGATCCTTGCTGTTCCCATGCACCAAAAAATCATACATCTTTCTCAAATCTTTTACGAAAGCTGGGCTTCTTTTCCCTTCCCACAGAAGCTTCATTGCATCACAAGCAACCTCTTTTGATCATGAATTCCGCCATAATAATAGCCAAATACAGTTAGGGTTACGATGAATAATATCTATAAGCATGTACAATATTACTTATTATGTTAGACATGCTCATTCAGCATTTTGTTGTAGCAATTCACAATCACCTACACGTAACTACTAAATTGGCAAACTATAAATTTGATTGAAAAATTCTAAAAATGGAATGATGGGATTTTACTCTTAATTTTTTCCCTGCAAAACCTGGAAATTAAAATATTCATCATTCTTCACTTAATTACTTTTCACAACTCTTTGGTCAATTATACCGCATTCCTGTTACATAAATAAATAATGGCGTGCTAATGTATTGTCATAAACTGTCATTCGCGTATTGTCAAGTAATGCAAAGCGTGTGACAATGTGTACTTTTGGTTGCTCGACTGGAGGTACTAAAATTTTACTTTCTTGTGCATTTATGCTTAAGCACGACAACAAAAATCCCGCTGTAATAGCGACCATAATGACGCCGCTGCGATGATAATATTGCGACAAATGACAGTGATGAGTGTCAATGAAAAATGCTTTCGAACGATATGTCACATGGCATATGTTTCGACATTGCAACCTTTGACCCCGATTTCTG
>JAQFXM010000670.1:0-43941 GCA_034693345.1 Entomobrya multifasciata | reverse complement strand
ATTTAAAATCTAAGATGAATTTGAATGAGCAATATCCAAATAATTGTCGTGTATTTAATGTAAATTTTGTTACAAAAAGTATCGGATATTGTATTTTTTTACAGACTACCAATTATTAACCCTTTTAAAATTGTATTTCTTGGTATTGCTACTTTTGGAAGTACATCAATTTTGATTGATTGAACAAATTCAACTCTTTTAGATGATTAGTATATTTCTTTTCAAGACCGTTTATAGAACATTTATCAATTAGTATTTGATAATTTTAATCAACATTCCACTTTGGAATATGCGGTCAATTATCTACAAAGTATGAGACCAAAATGGAGTATTGAAAGCAACGTAATGTTGGACTTGGGATGAACAAGATATTTTACTAAAGTCGACAGCATTTCATATCGCACTGCTATTTTGAGTTTTCTATCAAGAAGGAAGTATTAGAAATTTTTCACGCTATCGTTCTATCATTTTGTATCCATCCTTCTCATTTTCCTTTGTCTATTTCTGTAAAGGTTAAAGTTAGCCTTTCACTATCGCTCGCGTGTTCAGACAGCATTAAATGCAACCGAAACCGAAAAACATGACACCATTATTCCTTGCATTGTGAGAAGTAAACCAGTTGTTCATGTCTAAAAATTAACTTTTTATATTATTCTCCAGTTTTTTTATGTGTGGTCTACTTAATATCTCACGTTCCAGACTTTTCATTTCATCGATTCCTCCAGAGTGTCATATTGAGAAAAAAGTTTTTGAGAAAAGGTAAAAGAGCATACGTCTATGAATATTCTTGCATTGCATTATTTTGCACAAACCTTGGATGGTCTTGTTAGACGTATTATAAATACAGATAGCATTCATACATTCAAATATTGATTAATCAGCAAATTATTTTTTCGAGTAAATTCAGGTTGAACTGTGGAAAAAAACTAGTTTTCTTTGAATAGTACATTTATGCATAGCTCATGTATATAATTAATACTGAAATACATTCGAAGTCTCACTTGATATTATATGTAACAAAACAATGCTAAAATGCGATTCATAATATGACGAACAAATTAACTAAAATCCAGACTTCATCCAAGAGCAATTTAATTCCGTAATTAAAGCAGTTATACGGTCTTTAAAGCAGCATTTCGTCGTAGTTCTGTTATAAGTACTTTGTTAATGAACGTTTAAATCAAGTCAGTAAGTTAATTGTCAATGATAAGCTGCTCCTGTATATTTGCAGCCTCGTGGAAGTGTCTATAAAATCACAAATTTTTAAAACAGAAAGATGAGCTTATACTTTTTGTAGTCAATATTCAATATGAATATTTGTTCGTATTGTGTCAAGTCAAGATAGACTTTTTTCTAATGATGAGGCAATTATTGTAATAGGTACGAGATAATAATCGTCTGGTCTCATTTTCTCCCAATCATTATTGTGTCATGTATCATGTATTTTTTATAATCTTTTACATTTTTTAAATAATATTATTATGTGCAAATGTCACAGATGAATATTAAAATTGGTACTTTTCTCAGAAATCAGGGAATATTTTTTTCCTTAATGACTAAAATACGAACAAAATGGCACAAGTGTGTACACTTAAATATAAGAATCATATATCAATTTTCTACATAATATATCGTTACTGTTGACGAGAATAAAAATATTTAGGTTTTTATATATTATTCTTAAAATGTTTCCCGAGAGTACAAAAACACTCAACCTATACGTATATATCTTTCTCTACACACACATAAATATACATATAATATAATCGTAAGTACTTATATAATCATATACATATACACATTATATAGGTAATTAATTACTGTATTAAAACTTATTAAACTTAACATTTCTAGGTTGACAATTACAATTTAATGTTCATGTAAGAAAGGCCACTGAATACAGTTTTACGAACCGTATAGAAAGGCAAAAATGCATATAAATCTTGCTAAGACTGGCATATTGACAAAGACACCTTATCTGACTTTTTCTTTGTTTCAATAAGGAAAAATGTGTAAAAAGGAAAACTTTCGCTAATCTCTTCATACATCTACTCTCATATAATGGGGGTAATTTAAAACTGTGCAGGTTTTTTGAAGAAACTTGTTTAAATTTGATATTTATTTATTTATACATTTTACCTATGTATTTGTCTGTTTAGAATCATTATAGAGATTGGATAACAAGATATCCTCTTAATTTGTAATGGATAAGGTGAGTGAGAGTGAAATTGATGATAGGAATTAAATATCTATGTTTTTCATATTTCACAAGTTTCTGGTTTAATCCCAAAACGCTGTACATTATTTAGCGTTTTAGTGAAAGTAATAAATTGTATGTAGCATACAGATAAAAGGTTACCTTTATGTCTTTTTTTAAAAGTCTATTTTTCATGGTAAATTTTAATTCATGATTTATATTGAACAATGTATTTATGTTTAAGGTAATTCTTGAAAATACATATGTATATCGTATCTACATAAACTACATATGACGAAAAAGACGATGTTTTTTGGACTGTTGGTCAACCAAATAAATTGATTGTTAAATAAGCTAACATTACAGTTTTTAGAAACATAATGTCTATTTTTGTATACGTAATCTATATAATTTATTACTATTTTTTAAGGAAGTATGGCATGTTGTGTATGTAGGGATGTAAGTACGTAATATATTTTAAATGGAGTAAAGTAAGATGTAAGACGGTAGTCGTTAAACAAGAAAACCTTCTATTTTTCTTCGTGCGTGAGAGTGGTTTGTATCCGGCAAACTTTCACTCAGCATCCATCTTACTGCGTGGTTCCTTCTTTGTCTTCTCTACAATTAACGGTTGTGAAAGTGAAGAGGAGCATTAGGCAGGATATAACTCTTAACATTATTTGAAGTCATATGGAATTTCACGATGGCTTTCATAGATGAGGTAAGCGATCAGGGCAATTAAGCACGTAAAAATTAAACAACCAACAATTACGGACTTGATGATCGTTGCTTTTCTTCGTATCCCCTGAACCTGTAAACAATTAAGGATGAAAAATATACTCACGTTTCACAGTTTCTCTTCTTTTCATCAATCTTCATGCAGGAGGAAATGGAGCGTTGTGAGGTGAAAAGTGAAAGGCAAGGAGGAAAGACAAAAGAGAGTGAGTAATTTTTCGTCTCCATCTTGAGACTAGGAGGCGTGTATGTATGAGTCTTGTTAGTCTTTTGCGAACCCCCAAATTACACTTTGTCTACTTTTCTACCACCAAATACAGGCATTTTGTGTGAGTAGGTGAGTTAGTAGTATACATTTGAACGGGTTAAATGGTGCGTGTTTATTTTACCAGCTCCCAAATCATGAGAACTCCCGTCCCAAGAATAATTGCCTTCTGAGATGGCCATAAAGACTCTTCGATCTGGACCGAGGCAGCTTTGAAATTTGACAGGAGAATAATAGTCGCCACAGGTTTTAAACTATCGTTGAGCATCTGAAAGATACGTACATCAGTTTTGTAGAATGAGCATTAGAGAAAGGTATGTTATGTAGGTATGCAATGCATGTGTAGCTTTCATCGTTATTATTAGCCATATGTGTACATTTACTGATAAAGCAACAGATTTTTAATATCATTTACCCGGAACACAAAGTCAGGTCTTCTCGTGGAGCCGGTTCTTTCCATTTCAATACCAAAGTTGAAGTAATGTGAATATCCTTCGGCGGATTCTATCTCGTAGATTTGTAATGGAGAGACTTTAGAAGAAGGCTTGGGCCTGATTAGATAAGCTACAGTGACTGGCTCCTCCTCTCCAGGGAATGATATGGCCCACTCATTATTGATCTAGGTAGCCATATCGAAAATTGGTTTTGTTAATGTACATTCATACATACATGTATGAACACAATAATGATATTTAGTCTGACCAAATGTGAGTATACAGTCTGTTCTCTTTTTATGAGAAGTTGTACTTAATAGCATTGATTTCATTATGTTTTCCCTGGAAATGGAGATAAGTTTATGGGTAAATAACATACCACATCTAGCTTATACGTTAGAATTTTCTCTTCAGTATTCGTCGGGTTCTGAAGGAAGACGTCAGCATCGGAGTCTATTATACCAGTGTACAATATCCTATCCGTTGTCGAACTCTGAATGTCTACCAGTCTTGGACCTCCACAACATTCTGTTTAATTTAACATACCATTAGCACAAATTTTCCTTACTTGAATCGAAAATGGAAGATCTTTTGACTGCTATCAATTTTCTCTTATGATATGATTAATTTTAAGAAAATCATGAACTTACCTGGAGGCGCAAATTTTAAGGTAAATGTGCTATTGACTTTTAAAGCTCGGAAAGGCGCAGGGCACACAAGGCCTGTTGGGGGTTGCGGCCTGTAAATATGAAGCATTACATTAGGCATTCCTTTATTTAATTATCTCTGGTTTGGGTCACATTTTACAACCTACATCACTACCAGCTACAGGGGATAGGGATCTACTTGTTTGGTTCACCACATGTTCATTATACAATACATTTTTACTTCATGTGTGGATTCAGTTTGACATAATTTACTTGACATATTATTAAATCTGGCATATATTACAGCAAAAATAAACTAGGTAAGTTAATTAATTTTAAGAAATTTCTTTTTACATAAAGCGTTTTAGGCAATGTAAGAAAGAAAAGAGGCTTTGGCTTACTCTGTCGGCTTCGACTTATGCATCCTGCGCAGGAAATAGCAAAAATAGACAAAGAAGTAAATTAATAAATCTTTTTCACATTCACTCAAACAAGTTGTCTAGTCACTCATCAACAATATAACAGACTTAATTAGAAGAAAGAAACAAAAAAAAAAGATTTTTTGTGTGCAGCCATATAGTCTTTTTGCAGCAAAACTTAACAATGCGGAAGAATATTTGATATTCTTTGGCAGTATTTACATTGCATGGCATATTTTTAGTATAATATGTGTGTAATATGCATTTGTTTCCAAACACATATGTGTCCTATCAAAATGTTTTTGTTTGTTTCATGTGTGTTATTTTAATGTATTCTTAATGGGCATTTCAGCTTCTTTTGAAGAAAAGAAAGATTATTATTTTACACAGCAAAACGAAGCACGGTCGGTGTCGGTGGCACTGCATCTACTTTTCAACAAAATGCTGATTAACTTGCTGCTCTTTCACATTTTGACATAGACAGATTGCATACGCGAAAATATCGGTATCGATTTCGTCCTCTATTTTTCTCTTTAAAGCTGGGTTTTGCTTTGGCTTTTTAGCTTTCTTGCATGCATGCATAACGTTGAGAGAAAGAGCGCAGTGAGCGTTTATATTTGAATTGAAGCGAAGAAAGAGCTGCGAAAATGAGGTAAATGCAACACAAATAATAATAGTAAGTTGAAAAAAAGAGTAAATAATGTATGATGAGAGCTTGCTTCAACAGCATAAAAATGAGAGCGAGACAGAAGAGAAGAAGGCCACTTAAAGAAAAAAAATGTAGGTAAGAAAAGAATTTTATACTTTTGGCTTACAAATTACCATTTTTATTTTTGGCATAATAAGTATTTATGCAAACTGTTCAAAAATGGCCCATTGAAATGCTAGTTATGGTTTTATTTTCTGCTTTCAACAAAAGACTCGACGATTTCAATTAAACTTACAAAAAATATGAAAATATACACTTTTTCCTCTCTGTTTACGTCAGTTTCTTGAGGGGTTCAAAATAAAAAGCGATTCCGCTGATTTAAACTGTCAGAGAATAAGGAAATAATTCAACAAAAGAATATAATAGATTCTCTTGTTTTATCGAAGTTGTGAGATATGTGTCGTCGCTGTAACCTGAAATGTACTGCCTACAGACTTGAGGAATTTTACCATGTTCACCACAATAATATATTTTCTCTCTCTGTGTATTGTTTCTCTACTTTACATATACACAAAACATAGTATACAAAATGCATATGCATTCAGCTTTTAGATATATTTTTACTTTTAGCGGAAAAAGAGTGAGAAAAATCCCCAGCAAAAATCCGTACAGGAAACGAACATAACATTTTACCTTGTTGATGTTGTTGGCATTTTCTCTGTAAATTCCACTTTGTTAAATGAAATCTAATGTGAGTTTCATGCAAAATTTGGAATGTGATGTGTATGCTTTTGGCATTAAACAACGTGCTATGGAAATGATTCAAAGGGATTCACAGAAAAAAACTATCATAAATCCGCCCTGCCTATTATTATGTATTTTTGTCTGCCTTTAAGCTCTCTTTCTATCTGTGTGATGTAATACATGTGCCTACTTGAAACTTCACAAAAACGCACACATAAAAAACCAACACAAGCATGTACCATGCACTTGAAATGAAAACGTATTTGTTTTTTCACCGTCACCTCGCACTCTGTGGTACAATATATACATAACATATTAAAAACGATTCATAAAATTCACGGTCTTCTATATAATAGCGTATTATATTTTATTTGCACTGAAGAAAAAAGAGTTTAATATCATATCATAGTAATATACATAAATGTTAAAAGCGTATTCAGAAATTTTTGGCAATGCTTCTCTGCTCTAGCTTTTCTTGTGCATTTTCCTCCCTGACTGCAGAGGGAAAAATGTAAAAAAGTGAAATAGACACGACGACGTGTGATATACGCTGCAGCATTATATACATCCATGCTATCAGCTTATCAGCATGGTTTAACGGTTTTTGCTGTAGCGTTGAATACAACGACAACGACGCGATGGAAAAACATGACTGGCTGCTGACTGAGCTTCTTATATTTTAGTAATACAGAAAAATTGCTTTGTCGAGTTAGAAACACAAGTGTAATATGCGCTCAGCTCTCATGCATTCTATTGTACACGCTCTTAGTTTACAAGTTAAAGTAGTAGCAATATGGCAATATGAGTCTCTACTCAATGTAGATGTTTGTAAGTCTGCATTTATTACTAACTAGCTTTTTGGAATAGGTTGAATGTAAAGAGAAAAAGCAAGTATTATTGTTCATATAGATTATTGTCGCATGCCCGTCGTATTCTATTTTGCTTACTGATGTGATACAGTAATATAATGTGTGCTATAAAATGTATTATTGTGTAAAATGTGCAATGTTACATGTTGGTAATCAGTGTATAAAATGTGTGTGTTGTGTTTGTGTGTGCAATATTTTTTAAATGCGAATTGCCATGCAATGCTCAAAATACTAGCTTGCAATGAAGAAGCTATGTTGATCATCTTCTCTTTTGCTTTTACAAATCGGTATATTCACAGCAACCGGAAGAAAAAAGTTATAAAATGATGCTTTTTGTTAGTATGCTTTCTCAGCAAATATATTTCTCGTGTGTATAGCAGCAGCAAGACTGTGTGGTACTTTTCTTTGATGTTTTAGTAGACAAAAAACGATAAGACAATTTGTCGTTTCCATTGTTTTATTCCATAGAGCTTATAAAATCACATGAAGAAAAAAAAGTCACCATCTGCACATTTTTTTTCTCTTGTTTGTTTTTCACCAATTTTATCTTGACGAGAAAATCTCTAAATTGATGAGATTCACTCTATGAAACTTTTTGTTAATGGTGTGATGTTGATAAGAATGATGGGAAGAAATGGTGACACGCGGGGGGTACAATAGGATATTTTATCTAAAGGTTGCAGAACTCACTTATCCGACCGCGGAGGGGGCGGAGGCACCAGTTCGTTCTCAATCTTGTCTGTTGATAAGCAAACAAGGGGCCCTTGATCCGGAAAAAGAGTATTAGATCCCTGGTTAATATCACCAGCAGCACCAATCGCCGACGTTATCGAGGAGCCGCCACCAATTCCACTACTACTGGCAAAAATACTTGCAATTGATGCCGGAGTACTGATCGGTTCGGAACTTGCGGATGATGAGAATTCTTTATTGGAAGGTTGGTCGTCTTGAGAGTGTTCGTCTTTTTTAGCTGTGTCCTGTTGCTCTTGTATTAGACGAGCTTTCTTCTTGGCCATCACTTTGCCAAAGAACTTGCGGCCCACGTCATTTTCAAAGCGGGCTTTTGTCAACTCCTTTATTTTCTCTGTGCACAATACAACCCATTATGTGCATACTACAAAATCCATACATATGTGAGTGTGAGTGCTTACATATCTACAAATAAATCTAGTATTTCAACATATTTTTTTTAACTGCCTTCTATTTAAAGAATTCTTACTAGATCAATCCTTACTCGCTCACGTAATGTGTGTCATAAATATAGCATAATAATATATTATGTATCTGGGCAAACATTTCATACACATAGTATGCGCACATGACAATCCACATTATGAGTTTGTTTGCACAAATACAATACTACACGCTTTATTACGTCCTTCGCACAATAAAAACATGCTTTCTTTATGTTTTCCTTCATGGTTTAGTTCAGTTCAGCTATGAAAAAATCACGTGTACAGCGTTTTAAACGTAATCGCGTGGTAGGAATTTCGATGTTGTTAAAAAGAGTTTTCTGCATCCATCGTAGCATTATGTTGTCACAGATTTTCTTCTGCATGGATTGAGTACAAAGAAAGTTTGACAGTGTTCAAAGTTTCCTACCATAGCCATTATAGCAACTAGAATAACTCATTTTGGATCAATTTAAAAGCACTACTTTAGGTCTACCAATGATGGTGGTAAAACATAAATACGTGTACCCAAGTATTTTACGTTCTGGCATGCGGGCACAAGGCGCAGATGTTTTCTGTCGCATATGAACCCACTACTCGTTATGTTAAAAACAGTGAAATTCAAGAACAATAGTTGAAAATTAGGTAGCGGCCATAGTTCATATACCAGCATGATTTTTTTATGTGTATTCTCTTTGGAAATAGAACGTGCCCAATTTTTCTTTGAAACATAAACGCACCGAGATCATAATAAAATTATTGTTTCCCTAAATCCTTCCAAGATTTTAGTAAATTTCATTTTTATATGAAAGAAAAGTTAAAACTAAAAGTTATTCTAATAAATTGGGTTGCACAGCACGGTTCTCTGTTAAGTCTACTTCTACCATACATACGGTTCCATGATGTTATATAAATAAAAGACAACCAAGCAATTTTCCATTTTATTTCGTCCGCCCCACACACACACAGTTCTGCCTTTCTTTCATAAATTTTTCCAGGGGCTCTTGGCATTTTCCCTTTGAAGTTCTTATTTGCTTGATAAAAAAGGAATGGCAATTGCTCACATCATACAACCAACAGTAGTCTGTGAATGCTCCGAATAAAAATGCTCCAACTTTACTTTTTCTATTAGATTATATGCCTAATAAGGTTTATTCCTGTACTTATCGCATATGAAGTAGTTTAATATGATAAAAATGTGTGTCGAGCAAACCCTTTTTTCTCAATAAGAATGCACATGTTCAAGGTATGAGCGAACTTTTATATCAAATTACATTAACTCAACTTACCTCGTTCTTTTATCTTTGCCTCTTCTTTCTCCTTCTCCAACCGGAGGATTTCAAGGTATATCCTCGCTATATTAGGGAAAACCGGAAAAAGAACAAAGGACCACGTTATTATCAACCATTGATAAGATTGCATTTGTATAAAGCTTTTTTATTACTGTTGCGGCTACATAAAAAATTGCAAGTTTCATTAGCTGAAGTGTGAAGCATCCTACGTTAAAATTATTAGCAGATAGATGATATAAAAACGGGGAAAAAGTCAATAAAATTTTGGAAACCAGTGTTAGGTGTTAGGAGTGCAGGGTATACGCTACATTTACTTTTACAACTTCTATACTTTCAACACAACTCCTAGTGACTTTTTGACATTAAGAAAAAAAGAAAGGCAAAAATTACCCAAGAATTGTAAAAGAAAGAAGGAAATTCGACAGTAACGGAAAAGGGTGTCAGTCCTATTTGTTACCTACTTTTACTTCAAACATTTTAACGAGGCTGTCGTATATATAAGGTTAATGGAGCATTTTTTTTAGTACACACACAGTTCCACACCATAAAAGTGTGCATGCTCAGAATATGCATTACTTTTATGCAATAATAAGAAAATATCAGGAAAAAAATTGATCGATCAAAAATGAAAGAAAAACTGTTTTCTCCTCACACTTGAAAAAACTTGTTGAGATAGAGGGAGCCGGATACAAGTAGACAAGACACAAGAGAAACAGACAGAAAGCAGTTGGTTGTAGTTATGTTGCTAAAGAAAAAGACTCACTCGATAACACAAAATATTTTATGCAGAAGGTTGATGAAGCATAGTAGTAAATGTGGCAGTTTCGAGCTATTGTAAATACAATAAAAAATTAGATAGGTGTGTGTAAGAATGGTTTATATTGACTTAAATGTCTGTACTGTACTTATACATGTATTATTTTGTACACATTACTGTCTTATAGTCTGCAGTAATATGTATGTTCAAAGAAGGAGTAACTATCCAATTTTCATAAAGACATGATATGAATAGGTAATCAAGAAAACTTTTTTTGCTCCTTTAAATTACAAATAAAAGTGCATATGGTTATGTTTCTTTTGTTCAAGCTGTTTACATTTTTGTTAGCATGTAAGTCTATAAAGCAAAACTTGTCGAAAAATCTCTACGAAATGTAAATGTAGTTAGTAAATGATATATATATATTTCTAGTTCGTTGGACCTAAAGTTATTTTGCTACAAATTTTAAATGATGTGTGTCATGTATGCTTGTACTACCTTAGTTGTCAACAAGGTGTAAGTATGTCTATTAATCCAAAACAACACATTTCACACTCTTGTTACTGAGCTGCAAATTTGTAGTTGGCAGTGTCTTGTTTGATAGGCTGCAAGAAAGAAAAATGAGAAATTCGAGTAAGAGCTTTCAACAAGCCTTGTTGAAAAGATTAGCTTTAAAATATATTGTAACACGTTGTAAATAGAAAGGTCACACAGTTAAATCCACTTTGACAGAAAAATATCAATATCTCTTGGTTTGTTTTCTTTACAGTTATATATTAGTACAGAACATTAACTTGAAATTTATAAAGAATGATAAGAGCTCACCAGACTCAGTTCTGGATAACTTGACCCCACTCATGATACTGGAAGGCTGCTAGTGGCAACAACTCACTTTTGTCTCCCCTAATAAATGACAGAAGGGATCCTCTTTTATTTCAGACATAAAATGCCGTGAGCTTAACATATAAAAAACTATATACACATATTTCAATGCGTGATTTCTCCAAAGAAAACAAAGAATTCAGAATATAATGAAAAGGCCCGTGATGTATATATATGAGATTGTATGAATGCCAACTAAAAGCTTATCAGGTATGTACAAAGTAAATTTCTGGTCGAGAATGCAAAAAATAGCCTTTCTCTAAACATGGATTTCTTCAAAACGTGTTGCAAAGTATAGCTGACTATATCACTACGTGCAGGTACACCGACTGACTACCTTCTGCTTTTTACTGTTTTTTTCTGTCTGATTCGGTTTTTGTTTTGTTTGTTATTTTTATTGTTATTGTTGGAATTTGGAATGTATACTTATTTGTTTGGAATTGCAGAGTGAAACAAAATTCACACAGGGATTCCCTTTTTTAGCAGTCCAGGGTCTGCAATGTTTGCTGCCAAAAGTTTAGTGCATTTTCTTTTAAGTGTATTTGATGTGATGCTTGAAGCACATGAGGATTATATTACAATTTAAGCAGAAAGCATATCTACTAAAATAGTAGAGAGAGATATGTGTGTATTTAGTGATTGTGAATACAATACACTTTCTCTCTTGTTAATCTAACATTGCGTGCGTGCACAAATAGAAGGTCTCCAATCCCAAAAATAATACAATTAAGGTAGCGTTATGTTATACGATAATATAATGTAGAGAAAAGTGAGGTACCTTTCAAAAGAGAAACTTTTGGGAATTAGAGGGCAGCGATTGTATTACAAAGTTACTTTTTCCTTATTCCGTGCATGAGCTTTTTTGTCTTATTATTTTTGGGTGAATGGAATTCACTGAGCGGTACACATACATACATATATTCGTAGGCACAAAGTAGAAGAGATAAATGGAAGTAAATAAAGTTAAATATTAACAAGAAAATAATCAACTACGTTAAATAGAAATAAGGTATCCTTATAATTTTTCGTCTTTTTCTGCTTATTTGGTGAATTAAATTCACCACCGAGATGTAGTGAAAAAGGCAAAAGGAGCCTTGTTTTTTTATTAGCGTACAAACGGCGGTCACCAACCGACCTGTACAACCGGCACTGTGTTTGGAGTAATCCAATATTTTACAACATCAATACAGCCTTCACTTCACTTTTAATTTATTTATTAACACTTCGAATATAATGCACTGTATTGACTTTTTTCCGAAATAAGACTAGTGACCAAGGCATATAAATAACTGTGAGCAAATTATTTGCGGTGATACCGTCACGCGGTTATACCATTGCCTGCAGAGAAAGTTCGTTTTATAGCAATAACGAGAACTACTTTATTTTTTACTCCTGCAGGTTGTGAAAATGATTGCTGAATGAACGAGACCAAACCAAGACCGTTCTTCATGCCATAATGAAGTTGATCTGTTGACAAGCTTCTTTGAGTAGTTTCTCTTGTCCAGAAATGTTTCCTTCTCTCCCTCTTTACTGCAACATTCCGTCCTTGTGGCAAGTGATACTTATACTAGAGAGACTGGTATGGTATGCTTGTTTAGGAGAAATTTGCAACAGAGCTAGAGAAAGTGCTCGAGCTGTCGGTATCCCAATAAGAAAGATGACGAGAGAGAGAGAAAAAAAATGTGGAGAAAGCCAGTACAAAAAAGAACCAACGCGACTTTATCTCGCACGACCACTTTATTAATACGAAAATGGAAAGTGTAGGCAAGAGATTCACTTATGTAATAGATACATATATTATGCACAAAAAACTTGCTTAACAATTTCACCAAAATATTTCACAGTAGACCAAGCTGAGCCTGTGGTGATGATAGTCAGCTCTTTTCGTTGTTGGTTTCCTACTGAACGCTCATTTATATTATCTGAGTTGGTGGAGCAGTGCAGCAATATGAATACATAATCTACTGACTTGACTGTCTCCAAAAGCACCACTCGACTCTACCACTTTTCTTGTCTTAAACTAACTTTCTTAGGAATGCAATTGTTCTTTGTGCATCTATCTGGGCTGGAGTTACTTCTGGTCCCCATTTATTGTTCTCGTTAAGTTTTTTTCATTGTGGTATATTCCATTCCAATACATATATAGCTTATATATATTACATGGAAGACACAAACACACATATACATAATAGTATGTTATACACCCCAATGTCGTGCAGACGGTGATTTTTTTCTGTTGTTACAATCTTCGTACAAACAAAGGGTTTTCCTTTCTTTGTTGTTTACTCCAAACATATACACTTGCTACTTAAACAACGAGACTATATACGATGATTACATTACAATGATGCAAAACGGAATAAGTCACGATAGCTGGAGAAGATATGCCACCGATGTGTATGTAATATCATAGACCTGATTCTATCCAGAACAGTTTTTGCCAGGAGCAAACTAGGCAAAAGCAAGCACACACGTTTTTTTCTTCTTCTGCTATTGTGTTCCAGTTTCATGGGCAATTCTTTAGTACTACTACTGCCTCTACAGCTACTTCATCCGTGTTCCTTGGCGAATACAAATGTAAACTTTCTTTATGAAGCCAGAGATTTTCCCTCGCTTTACAGCCCGCTGCTGTACCAGTGACCAATATGTACGAATGGCAAGTATAACACACCAGCCCCAGTCAGTACCACCAGTAGAGAACCTGTAACTGCACCACCAGCACCAACATCGAAGATGGCAAAAAAAGTCTCCCGTTGCTTTTGCTTACATTTTCTCTTTTTTGCCTTCCTTTCACTTGGATAGTTATGCTCGGTTGGTAGCAGAGTAGCTAGACTCCCTTTTTCTACAATTTTACCGCAACTAAAGCGACTTGAGTATCAAGGCATTTGGCATACATTCTGGATTCACCAGCACATTTATGCTATCACTCTAGTCAGTAGGCCAAAATATACAAATTGTATATATATCTTGCATTGTAACTTTTCTTGCTTTTCAAGCTTTCTATTTTCAAGCTAGCATGCATAATAAAGAATAGAAAAGAATGCGCCTAGCAGACACCATCATACATAATATACATACATACAACATTAATATGTCAGGGAAAGTACAGATATATGTCTACTGAAAATGTGTTATCTCCCTTTGTAAAAGTGTTGTACAATACACAAGGTTCACGGCAAAACTACCGCATTGGAACAAAATTTTTTGGGAGTCCTCTACTACTGCTGCTCCACAGCTATTACAGCAAAAGTGGTTGGTTGGTCTGTTCTACCAACTTAACTCGTTGCTGGTGCTGCGGCTCTTACATTTTTCTAGTCATTTCAATTGTAGGAATGGAGCAGAATAAGCAAAAAGAGAAAGTACGAGGAACGGGTGGAACGTTACTGAACTAAAACGGGGCTCCTAACTCACTCCCATATTTTTTTCCACTCATTCATTCACTCATGCTGCCTTTTTGTACTTATGCATGCACACTCCGTTAACTTCTGCTACTCTGTTTCGTGATGGTGGTTTAAAAAAAGAGAACGGTGACTTGACTGCTTTCACTACACTTTTTCCCTTCTTATCATGATATTATTCTGGCCATTAGTTTTCCTTCTTGCCTCATTTTTCGAATGTTATATACACTTTAGAAAAAAATATGCACGATGACGATATGATGGCGTGGTTGACTGCACGATCTTACATGTAAAGTATGAAAATCTGGGACGCAATCGAGTCGAAATATAGGTATATTAGTACATTGTCAAAAAATTATAGTTAAGTTTATATGCAACCAAAGGGCTTTACTTAGCAAATAATTTTATCGTCCGATTTCAAAGAATTTCGTTTTGGTTTGGTATTAGAAGAAAACATTGCACGTCAACTATACTTAGAGAGTACGTTTTAAGCAAATTCAACTGCCGCCGTATTATATCTGAAAGTTATTGTTTAGAAGTTTTTGCAGTCATGAAATCATAGATGAAAAATATTCATTCTCTGATTCAATAGCTATACTTAATTAATGGCTGTTTGGAGTACAGGCAATGGGGAAAAAAGCAGTGCGACGAAATACGACGGTTAAGGAAAACGCTGGAAGTAGTTTTACGTTTAAATAAAACTTCGAATTGATTTTTGATTCGGAAGCTATTTAAAGACCATGGTATTGGTCAAGTAGGTAACATATGCTGTAGATATTTTAATCTTGGTCTTTGTATGGGGAACGGGATGAAATGGAATGGTTCTTTTATATTCAGACGACACCTTTGCCTATACAATGGCAAGTAGCATATTGTTATACTTTACTACCAATATTATTATATAATCAAGAACGTTAAATATGTTAAGGGATAGATAACACAGGGTTAGTTCAGGTCGTACTTTCTAATGATGGTTAAAACTTCCTAATATATTTTTCTGTTGTAACGACCTTGAAAATGTATATGCAAATATTGATTATGAGCAAAAAAAAACTTATAATTACTAATATCTAAATTCCCTCGCTATACACCCAGCATGGATTCTTGGAAGTTTATAACAATCGTAGGTAGACTTGTTTTTGTACCACTATGTGCTCGTTACTTGGATACTAGGTATGAATTTAGCACAATGGGACAATGTATTAAATTTTACAACAAAAACAATTATGCATGCTTGGCTATTTTTGATCGCGTCGAGTCTTTTCTCTCTCGTGCTATTCAAGTGATTGTTGTCACTACAATGCTTGAAGCGTTTTTGTTCTACTGGCTTGCTGGCTAGTGTGTGGCATAACACTAGAACGGCTTAAGTTGACGACCCACTAGAACTGTAACGTTTGGCAATACTTGACAAATGAAAGTTTTGTGGGTGAAATAATGTTAACCTGTATCACAGGTTTACTCTATGAAGAGAAAAGAAAACCGAGAAAACGTCAAACTGGAAAACATTGAATCATTGGGTACATTTGCGCACCAAGAATATCTACAGGTTGTACACATTCTATCATATTAGAATTTAAATCCTTAAAATATTTAGTAATTTACAATTCTTGTTTTAATTTCTCAGTAGAATTTAAAAATATATACTCGATAAATATATATTTAGATAAATAGATATATTTTCGATAAAAATATTACTTTTCGCTATGTTTAATTTCAGTTCAAGAACAAGTACGAAAGATATAATCACATACAAGCACATTTTTTGTAGAGCAGTTCCATCTATCGTCAGAAACGCTAGTGATATTTTCCATAAGAATGAGAAAGGGTATTCAGAAGTGCACTCATGTTTATCAACCATTGCATCAAGCCAAGCCTTGTACTAATTTGCTGCTGGCTATACATGGTTACTCATTTAAATATGCTTTCAAATTAGTCAACAAACTTTAAGTAGACTTACATAATTACATAATTCTATGGTTTTTAAGTCAAGTGAAAGTTTAGCACCAACAAAAAGTACAGTGTACGAATAGTATGCTTTTTTCTTCATTGATTATAACTTTATTCAGCCATCTTGAAATACTAAATTATTGTATCCAGTCTCCTTGGTTACTGCACATGTACATTTGCACATGTAATAGCTAACTGATATCGATCAAATTACATTTTCAACTAGCTATTCTATTTCTGTATTTATTTCAGTTTTTAACTTTCTTATTCTTATCATTGCTGTCTCCATACGAATTCTTTGGTTGTCATGTAACTATAATTTTTATTCGCTAACTTTTTTGCCCTGCTAAAACTAATTTATTTTTATGCCCTAGATGATGTCTACTTCAGTTGTTGTTTCTCTTGTGATAGAAGTAATACTTATTTCTGAATAAGATATTTTTACTTGTCCTTGATAAACTAGTGAAAGTGGATAACATGACATGAAAAGAAATGAATTTTCTTTTTTCCACGTATAGGCATACTTTAGTGTGATTAGTATTCTTTGTATCCAGGATACCTAATTTAGATAGATCTAACGCTACAAGGCCAATGTTACTCGAAAAGTAGCATAAAACAAATGTAATATAATAATATTTGTCAATGATAAGATGTCATTTCATCATTTCCTCAGCAACACGATTCCCAAAGTTATTTCTTGCCGTCCTTCATCCTAAAATCTAATCGCATGGCTGTTCCATAAGCTCAAGAAAAGGGAAATTCTTGCACTATTATATATTTACGTATGCATATAAAACACAAATTTAGTTTTCAGCTTTTCCTTTTTTGGCAATGGGGAACGAATGAAAGTAGCATCCGGCTTTCGACGTATAGAGCATCGATCATATAATCAAACAATATGGCTTTCCTATTCATTGAGGCTTTCTTTCCAACTTGTGAATTGTGAACCTGAAGCCATTTTTTGTCTTTGTCCTTTATAGATAATTTAGTTTCCAATTTCTCCACTGCACTGCAAGATGTACGTGTAGTCAGTAAAGTAGCTTTGATGAACGAGTTTTATTTGCGTGTTGTGAAACTCATTCGTCTCAACCTCAACACGAGGAAATGGAATTTTCTCTTCTAAACATAAATGAAAATGATGTTTTTTACGTGATCGTGTTTCAGTTTTACTAATATGACTGCTTGCCATAAAATTGTGTGTCACTAGCTGAATATATGAGATCATGTTTGCAGGTATCCAGAAGAAACATGAGATACTCATGTATCTCATGTTTTTAGTACGATGCTATAGTAGTTTTTCTTTCATGACAGAAAAGTTGAAGCAAAAAAACTCCATCATAATATGACGCATCTCAATGAATTCGGGAAAATCTCATCTCGTATTTTTGGATTAAGGAAGGTAATAAAATAAACGTAGCTGAAACTTTTTCTGTTTTTATCTTAAGACAAAAAAACTTCTTCCAAAAGAATGCTGACTTGATCGTCATTTGAATATAAGAAATGTAATATGTACATCATGTACTTTTAGAGGATATTATTGAAAAACTCATTTCGTTTATATAAGGATTTAAAAAATATGATGTAATAGTCATAATATCGTAATAGCCCCATAAGAAAACTTAATTTGAGCCTGTTAAACATGTACGTTATTTTCATACAAAAAGTAATGACCTTGACAAAAACAGTGATGCCAGACCATCTTGTTCCTTTTCACTTACTTATAATAACATTGAAGAGCATGTTAAGCACACACAAGAGCCGAAAAAGACGTGAGCTGCTTCACTTTCTCGCACCTTTTTTCCTGACTATATACAAAAATCTTCAATTTAGCAGGATTCCGTTCAGTTTTCCTTTTTGCAAAGTATGAGAAAAGGGGAAGGCCGTCGTCACTGCCGTTGAACATCAAAAGTTTATAAAAACTACACGTTTTAGATGACTGCCATTTCGACAGTCTCTATTTCAGGCGAAACGTGTGTACATATAAATAGGCATATTCTAAGAGTAGGACATTACCTACACCTATTTTGTGCTGAGAGAGCCAGATGTTTTATCACTGCACTGCCACATTTCTGATTATGCACAATTTCGTTTGGTTTAGTGGAAATTTCATTCTGCACTCTGGGCACCGACCCGTAACTTAGTGTGCACTTTTAGTCCATTAACCAGCGGTTATGCCTGCAATTTCAAACAACTTTCGATTTCACATTCACCATAATTAGCTGACTATCAGCCCATCTTTCGTTTCGAATAAGTTTTGAGATTGCAAAAAATTTAAATCACATTATTTTATAACTACATAAAAGATTTATGATAATGGCCATGACATTTCTCCCATTCTGTTTCGATAACACAGACCTCTCTCCAGCCACTTTTTGTGTAGTTATTCCATATAAACAACTTTTACTATGATATTTCTTTCCAACGGCGAGGTATTCACTTTTATGACTGTACAATCCATATCTTTGCGTACAGGTTGTTGTTCATATTTACATAGTAACAGAATCTCCTGAGCTGTAAATATTTTTTGTACTTTTTAAGCACAAAAGCAAGACATTTTCTGACGATCAATTACAAAATGAAGTACATTAACATTTATTACAGTAAGACTCTCATTGTTGCAGCAAGAAATCCCAGTGCTGCCAAATTTCTGCAATACAATTCCCAAAGAATTCACCGCATTTTACAAGTAAAAACTATTTTCACTTAGTTACACAATAAAAACGGCATAATACTTGAAAATGTGCATGAAAAACCATCCGCACTATATTTATAGATCTTTTTTCTATATTACTTTATTTATCTCCGGTATATCCATAATTTTGTTGGGCTACTTCACAAACACAAGTGGAGAAACAGCCATGCTGCTGCTGGAATACCCGTACTCCTTTTTTATTTGTTTCATCCGTCCGGAGGCGACGGTTGGAAAGAACTATAAAATAAATCTCCAGAATTCCATGGGACTTTTACAAGTGAAAAAAGGACTTTAAAGAACTTTCCTACTTCACACTACACCAAACTTGCTTTTTACATTTTCAACTGGTTATAATGTGAACAGTAAATCAGAAAGTCTTTTCAGTTGTAAGATAACGGTATTATCTGTTTAAAGTTGTGTGCATGTCCACGAGTCCACATTCGAATGTCTATGGCCGTCTCGTTGATTAAATGCTGGTAGTGCAGTGGTGGTTGTTCTCAAAATTTATACACGAAAAGGAATAAGGTGGCTTGACGGCAATCACATATAATATAGGTCGGGACAAAGAGAAGACAATAAGAAGCCGGATATACACATAAGTAATGATAATAACGCCCTTTTCTGAACTGGCACTTCTTTTCGAAAATGTAGTTCGTCTTTATCACGTTTTTTTATAAAAAGGGTTCCATACATAAAAACTGATGTGATGATTATGGGATGTAACTACTAACGAGTAAAAATGTATGCATATAGCATGTCTAGATCACTCTGTGCCGTATAGTATTTTGAAGTACATTTTGCTGAAGAGTACTACAAAGAAAAGAAAAAAAAGTTTTGCGAAAAAATAAAAACGGAAACTGAGAATGTGAGAAGGAACGACAAAGTCAGAATGTTCTATTGCACAACAAGAAACTTCTTTAATTTATATTATAATACCACGATTCACGAATAAAAATAGGAGTAAAAAAGAATAATGCTTGCGCAATAGGATGATGGGTTTTAAAAAGTATGTTGAAAAAAAATCGTATCAAATGTGTGCACCTCACTTGATGATTATTGTGTAAATGTGATAGTCTTCTTTATACTAAATTGCACCTCCACAAAATAATGATGTTTGCAATTTTTTTACTGTGTAAAGTAGGCTGATGATATCAGTGTGACTAGTGGTTGTGTTTACGATGTTAAGAAATGAGCCAGGTCCAAGATGAAAATCTGATGAGGAATCTCTCGTCACGTCACATTCGATGTAATTTTGAATAGATTTTAGTCTATGTATTATTCTTTTCTTATGTATAGAGCTCTTGGAGGAAAAAACAAAGAGCTTTGTTGACAAAAATTGGATATCGTTTAGGATTATATCTGATTTGAAAACGCTTACAATGAGAAAGGGCATAACAAAATTTCAGAAAACAGAATTCAGCCATAAATTTAGCAATCGCACCAAGAATAACCTTTAAAATGAGAGGAGACAATCAACAGAAAAAATCTAAACAAAAGAGAAAAAATACCACGTATCAGCTTTAAAAAAATGATGACAAGATAAAAAATATTTAAGCCTATGAAAGACTTTTGTGTGGGGAATGAGCAAAAATTGTATAAAAATAATACATTTTTACAAAGATTGTTTGATTTGTTTAAAAAATTCCTATCTTATTATTATAATAAAAGTAAAGGGTGACAGTTTACATGAATAGCAAAAGTGGCAACAGTGGCTGTTCCACTATAGTAGTAGCTAACCAGACTGAACGCAGCCAGTCCTGTAACGGTAGATAGAAAAATAAATTAACAGAGTGATAATGGTATGAACAGTTTGTTGATATTTGATAGGCTGAGTTGCTGCTACAGCAAATTTCTCCCTTCTTTTCAATTTCTGCCTCATATTTTTGTCGGATTTCTTTGCACCTTCTTCCAAATTTCAAAAAATGTATGTATTTATATTATACACGCATCTCTAAACCAAAAATATTTACAGATATTTACATACTTAAGAATACATACCACATTCATATATATTTGACATGATAGAAAATAAAGCCAAGTAAAAGGACAGCTCTCTCGATCTCGAAAGCTGCAGCCACATGCTCTATCTATAATATTTGCGAGTTCGTCAGTAGTGTACAACTATGCCGATTTACACTACATTCGCAAAATTATCGTTTGCGAAATTCAAAGGAAAAAAGGAACGAGAGATTTACGAAGACATTTCAGGGAGATATTACCCATGAACATTAGTTCACTGTCTGAAATGTAAGCCAGTAGTATAACGAACAAGTTGGTTAGTAAGGAAAATTGAGTTGATGATGATGGTGGAACTCTTTTAGACTCGCTAACTCGCGATTAGCCAGGATTCATTTATTTAGTATGCAACAGCAGGAAAATTCCCCTTCAAATCCATCTCTTGAGAACCAGGAAAGTCGAAATGTGCTATAAACGAAGTAAGGAGAATATATAAGTACAACAGCAGTACTAGCACTAAAAGCACAGCGTTTTTACAGCACGTAGTATGAAAAAAGCATTACATGAATACATATGTATTATACGAGTGTAATTGCTGACATGGTGACATGGGACAAGGCTATTCACCGTCAACAGTCGCATGAAAAAAGTCTATGATCATATGATGAAATAATAGTAGTTTGAAATGGAGAACTAAATAATTCGCAGGGATAGCTCTTTTTTATTATGTTGTAGTGTAGCAATCTCAGGAGGAGAAAATAAAATGACAAACTTTCTTCCAACATGAACAAAATAGTGGAGTTGTATGAGTATGCAAGGTTTAGTAAAAATGTGCTCATAGCATTTTTGAGTAGGTGAAGAAGTGAAATCATGTATAGTGTACAGACTGAGGTTTGTGTGTGTGGATTGAATTGTGAATGTATTTTTAACCATGTGAAGGAACTCCTCATAACAACGGGGTACGAGGAGACTCAAAACTAAAGAGAAATGAGAGGAGTGATAATACGTTGTGTTCTTGAGTACAAAACCTATTTATAGATCTTCAATGTGCTCTTATTTTCATTGCTTGTCTTTTAATAAAATGACGGGTGTGTATTGGGTGATGGGAGAAAAAAATATACCACAAAGATTCTTTTAAAATTTATTTGAGAAATACTACAAGCAATATTTCTAGACGTATGTTATGTTTAGTAGAGTCGTGCTTCATATTTCCTCATAAATTAGGAGAAGGATATTTGTAAAGCTCAATAATATTTTCTAGCGGATCACGGCCTCTATGAATGTATTAGGTGTAGTGTTTGAATGTGGATATAAATCAAAACTTATGAATTTTAGATATAATTTAATAATTTGCCATTGCATGTTAATGAAACGTAGAAGATCCTAGGTCCTCCTCTTGTAAGGATGAAAATATGCTAATGCCACAAAGTATTTATTATATTACTTTTTACGTTTTACTATATTTATTTACGACCTCAAGGTGAACTATTGAGAATTCGTTTTAAGGACATCAAGTTATATGTTTAATGAGGTTGGTTCACGCACCACACACTTGTGACGTGTTGTTAGTCTCTAGAGAGTGGAAAGGGAATAACAGCGGGTTTCAATGGGGAATTGGACTTTGAGGAACTTTGTGGTCTTCTTACATTGTAAAGTTTGAGCTCTTAAATGGCCCATTAAAAAACCCTAACAGCTATTAAGTTTCGTATAAAAATCGAAACATTTTGCAATATCCGTCTCTCGTAAATTTTCAACCATGCTTTCAAATGAAGACACATGGCACATAAGATAAGATTTCTTACTTTGTTTGTTTGTATGGAAACTCGATTTAGTATTGATGCTAAATTGGATTGTAATAAAAGACAAAACTTGAATTCTTTCGTGCACTAGTATTGTTTATTGTAAAAAAAATTATACTTGTAAATTACTTCCGAAAAATCAAAACAAATCATAAATAAACTAATTTTGATTGTAAATTGTTATTAGTGCTTATGGCCGATGAGTCTGCTACTCTGTTGGAATCTGGGAAGTTTTTATTGTATATATAAGTACTATCCCGAGTTTTTTCATCGCTTTAGCGATCTTGAACAAATTATGCTATATATTTTTATTTTTCCAGTTTTAGTAGGTTAAATCTTTCCATGAATCTTTCCATGTGTACAATGTATGAAGATGATAAATCTGCTTCAAGTAATTCGTCATAACAATTGTTTAGTTTAGTCATAACATTTGCGGTTGATGTTTAACGTTTTGACATGGAAAATCCGTCATTTCCTAAGCCAATATCTGACAATTTTTAAATAGGTTTTAAGGTATTTGAGCAAATATCATTTGTATAATATAATGCTGATAGTGATAAGAGGTGCAAATTATTTAACTATTCAACGTTCTCTGCTATGAATATGGCAGGCATATGCATTCATAGATTTAAATAGGTGAACACGCACATAGAAGTTCGTAAAGATTACATCCTGTTATCTCGTCAAGACACGGTTTGCGGTTGAGTAAAGTTGCAAAAACTATGAAGCATCATGAAATCCTTGTCAAGAAACTTTTAAATTGATCCTCTGCAAATGTTTGCACCATCAGTTCGGTCTATTTCCTCATCAGATTCACATTGTCTCCATAACGTCACAAGACAGCGGAAGAATGACGGGTAAAAGTGATATCAAGGCCGTAAACATAACTTGGATTTCAATTACAAAATGGGAAGTCAAGTAATAAAAGTTCAACGATGAAGGCATCGTATTTTCCGTGGCTGTTTCAATTTGTATACAAGAACTAAGAACTTAAGAGCGATCAGATCACTGCGATGCAAACATATCTTAATTTGGTGGGTCGCAAAGATGCGTCTTTTACATTCTTGAAGACTTTCATTTTACTATACACACGCATATGGCCCACGGACTTCCTTTTCTTAACTCTCTACTTAATGGCGATGAAGCTGTTTCTAGAAGCTAAATTAGTAGCTATGATTCTAAATAATAACATGTCTACCCGGTGTTAAAGTTACGGAGGAAAATAGAGTAACGACGCGTTGAGCAAGGATTGCGTGGTGACTGAAAAACAAATGGCATCACTATGGTCGATGGTCGTTACTTACACATCACAGTACACGACACAAATGTTCCAGCTTTATGCTATATGATAGCCTTGTTGTCATCGTTGCGTTGGAAGCTTGTATTTGGCCAAAAGCATATTTTATATTTTTTATGAAAGTGATGATGAAGTCCTGAAACAATTTCATATTCCACAAACCCCAACTTTATAAGATCCTTTGGCATCAGACAATCAGTTTATCGTCTCTGATTACATGGGTGGTGTCATATAGAGTGAACATGAGCCTAAGAAAAGAAGCATCATAGAAAGTAGTGTGTCTGCTTGACGTTCACTTTCTTGTGTGTCGACTCGTTATCTCTCAAGAGACCGAGGAGGCTCACAAGAAGACAAATGCAGGACATGGTCGTGCTCTCACTAGAAGCTTTTGTCATCATCTCTGAAGATATCTTTATCTTGAGAAACCAGGCATCTTAATAACTACTTTGAACATGCCATATGCCAAAACCATTCGTTTAAATAATATGTTGTTGTTGTTGATGTGTATATAAAATGGATTCTGTATAGTGCCTACACAGTATTTGTACTTTTGAATTAGTGTTTTCGAGAAAACGCTATGAAATTCATCTTTCAGCTAACTCACAGAGGAATGCAACTACTCATATCAATTTAATGATGCTTTTTGGGTCTTTAATTAGGATTTTCTGCTTGCAAAACAGTAATTAGCCACACCAGTCGTTCAAAATTCAAGTGGTATGGCGTGACGTTATTTTTTGTTACATATACATATTCAGTGACAGTTAATGCAACAACGTCGTTCGTAATGCATACTAGCTTTAATGTATGATGTCGTCCAATGGAGTTTCCAATGTCATTTTGTGAATATAATAGATGGTGGTTTTTTGAGCATGTCCTGCTTAATATAGTATCTGGTCTAGTAATGAGCTATACAAAAACAAACTTTTTTGTTTACTCCAAATGCGGTGGAGTGCAAAATGATGTGAGGATATTATAGAGCGTTGGCGAGTGAGTGTAGACATCATGCGATAAAATGGCTTATATCTGTAATCTTTACACAAACTATGAGAAAGTAGTAGTCTGCCAAAGTATCAAAAAGAGCAAAAATTACTTTTGTTAAACCAGACTATTAGTCCAGAACCGCATGTAGTATGTGTAGTAGTATGTGTTTTATGGATATTATGCATGGATTGTGTGGAAGAATGGGAACTTTTGTATAATCTTTATATGATCTTTGTAGTCATTGTGGCAAATTTGCTGATGGAAATTATTTTGTCCTTGTGGAGATGCAACAAAAAACATGGCATACAAATTGATCCTCATATTTGCTTCTGTGTGTATAGCTCACAAACTTACAATACGAAATTACTTACATATAAATATTAATGATAACATTGATAACACAAAATGCGGTTGTGTCCACATCAATCCAGCTTCATTAGAGGAAAATTGGGAGTCCGGCAAAGCAACGTATAACTCCGGCTGTATATTTTTTAACATGGAATCTCAAAATGAAACTGAAATAGAGGAAAGCAATTAGCAAAAAAGCAAAATTTATCATTTGTAATTCCAAGCTGTACAACCTTATATGTATATTCAACAATTTTGAATAATTTGCATTGATGGTTTGGAAAAAAAACTTTTTATATTAGTTCGCTGTCATTATCTTGTGGAGTAAGCATACTACACATACTTTCCCAAGAACTTCCTGACCTGAAACTAAAAATTGTACAACTAGCAAAAAAATCTGCTGAAATTTACAGGAAGCTTTTAAATGTTCACATTTTAAACTGATAACTATACGCTTGATGTTTTGATAGAAGGATATGGCTGAACAATATTAATTTAATTATTGAGCACAGGTGAAAGTCCTTCCACATAACCCGTTCTAGCCAACACATACGCTGGATAAAATTGATATATATCCTTACTTCGTACCATAGTTTATATATAATAATTACTAGGAGGGATTTTCTTTTAAACTATAACAATAAGTGAATTTGATAGCTTTTTATTAGAAATTCTAGTTACATTAACTTTGTAACAGATTGAGATGATGTTTTCTAAGATATTACTTTACGCTATCCAAGTTTCATGTAATAATTGCCACAAGGAAAACATGGGGCATTGTAATGAACTTTGTATGAGACAGGTTTGTCAGCTCATGGCTTATATTTTGCTATCCAACACCAAGCAAAGCCCAAGGAGACATGGTTATTATCTCCAAGAATTCATTCGACTTTGTGGTTTCTGGGAAAAATGGCTAATACATTCTTTTTATGTGACTGTGGGCTTCAAATTGGTTTTTCTGTGTATTACGACAAGGGATCCTGACAAGATGATAGTATACCTTGTTCCTTTTTATAGTTGTTCTGTGACGTAACTATACAGCGTCTTATTTTCTTGCAGTTGAAGCGCAGACTTTTCTTATAATGAGTAAAATATTCTTGGAACTTAAAGTATATCATTTCTTTAATGTAAAGTGAAGAGAACTCATTCATTTTTTGTTTAAGGTTACAATGCTAGTACAAGCACTTTACAATAATATCGTTACAAATACTTTTAACGAATGAAATTTTGAAGAGGTTTTATTTATGCATACTTAGTTTCAAGAGAAAGTTGAGTTGAGATGGACATTATTGTCATACGGGATAGACTGAAAATTGCATACATGTTTAATGAAAAGTTGAATTCAGTCCTCATCTTGAATTTAAAATGGAACAGTTTATCTATCAGTTTAGAATAACAAATTATACATATCGAATGAAGTAGTAAGCTGAATGCATTTTAGACAGTCTACCAAGTACCAATTCTGGACGCGACAATGTTTTGGGAGAAGGACGCAATTCCAGACAATTTTCCCAAATTAGATTTCTTTGTAACTTCATTTCGTCTCGAGGTTGTTTCAGGAAAAACTAAATTGAAGTTTTATGCTTCTCAATCTCAACATGCATAGTTATATCGTGATTCGACAAGGAACAAGGAAAAATTTAAACAATTCATTACTGATGAATTAGATATTATAGTGTACTCAAATTTCGTTTTACGAAAAAGGACTTTTGTTTAAGTGGGAAAAGGCCAATTTTCTTTTTCTCTTTTTTCAATGTGCTTATTCGGAAAGCAGTGAAAATACTCATATAGGTATATGTAATATGCTACAGCTGCAAAACAAGTTACAATTTAAGAATTCAGTGGAGAAATCTCTTAAAATGTACTTCGGGGTCTCTCATCCTTGAAATTTTTAGACAAATCTCCCAAGAAACCTTAAAACTAAAATTACATTTGGTAGTTTCCTCTCATTAAAATGAGACGAGAACTTGTGTTCAACATGAATTTTTCCCAGAAAATGAAAATAAATGTCATCGGACATGTAGCTAAAATGGTGGAAAGGAAGTTTTGAAGAAGAAAAAACACATTGTAAAAGGTAGTCAGTTTTTGTGGTGAAAACGTCCATCTAAAAAGTTACGACACAAATCACTGAGCACTTTGAGCATTTTAAATGAACTACACAAAGTAAGTAGTACTTTGAGAAAAGTAGACTTTAATCTGACACATTAATATGAGTGCAAGATAAACATTTCTGAATCATGTATGCTAAACTCTCTTTGATATCTTTGAATATTTTATGTACACATAAAATTAGTGGCACTGCTTAAACACTTAAATCTCTACACAAACATGTGTGTTATATAATTTTGTCTCATATATTTAGTACCACTACAGTTAGTAAGTTAAACATTAGCGTTTAATAGAATATATAATACATTTGATGTATGGTACTCATAGTAAAATTTTAATGTGATGAACATGCATGTGCACATGTTTTACGACATTTGGTAATACACTTACAATTTGTGTGGGTATTTCATAAAAGTCTATATACAACATACATATAATATATATAGTACCTTTTTAAGACAATTCGTTTCCTTTTCATATACGGACAAAAGCCAAAAGTAACAATATGTTATTTTTTTGTATAATAGATATATGTACTCGCTCGTTTGGTAACCCACAACCAGTGTGTTTCAACAAACGATGAGAAACCAAAGATTCTCTTTGTTTGCTCAATGTGCACTTTCATCTTCAACTAATTAGCTAATGGACAAATATTATGGTTGACGTAGTCTCTAAATATATAATTCAAGTGCTGTCTAAAGTAGTTCGGCACATTTCAGTTAGAAGGAAAACCTTTAATTGTCAGATTCATTAGGGGAAATACGTAGAATACTCCCGAAAACATCACCATATTTAATTCAAAGTATAATACATACAATGTGGATTCTCATTCCACATATTGTTCGCTTCAACAAATGTAAGCATGGCATGTGAAAAGAGTCTGGACTGATTTTTAGTAATTCAAATACTCTTTTCCAGTTTCTCTCGTAGCCTATCACTGTTAGAAATAGTAGTTATTTTTACCACATGATATAAATAAAACCACATATTATAGATTATAGTATGTAATGGTAATAACATTAATTATTTCTCTGTTGTTGTAATTTGAGATGTTGACATAAAATGATCAATCATCTTGCATGGAATACAACTTGCTTTACTATCACATTCGCAACCTGTACGAGTTTTTTTTGTTTTAATGATACATGCTAATTTACATATATATTAGTAATTTCCCTTTTTTAGATAATATGTCAAGTCAACGTGACGGATCAACATCCAAAAAATACAGCTTATTTATATGTAGCCTGGAACACATTTTATAAGTAAAAAGGTTTATAAGTAAGTTATTATTAGCTAGCACTCCCTTTTGCCACATTCAATTTTCTTGGAACAAATGGCGTACACACATGGTTTACATTCATATAACAATATATTTTCTAGGAAGCATCCTTAAAGAGTTGTACAAATTACAGAAAAAGCAATATATAACAGTATATACACACGTATAATGATATATGTATTAAATTCAGATTACTATAGTACATAGTGCAGTAGTAGAAGAGCATAAAATTTTCAGTATGTAAAGTGCACACAGTTTAAGGACTTTTCGTGTGAAGAAAGCTTGGTTGAACTATTCCGTTCTTGTGGCTTTCTATCTGCTAGAAACTAGAAAAACACACACACACACAAACACTCTCATACACGAGATGATAAAGATCATGATGAATAGACTATAGCATGGCATTAAAATAAAGGCCAAGTAGAGTTGCTTCCTCCAGTGATAGTAGTTGCGGCAGCCCCAATGCCAGTAGCATCACGGCTGCTGCCCGACAAAGATGAAGTGCCAGAGCCAAACAGTTCAAATTCACTTGTTGGGAAAGATGATGATGGTGATGAGGCATTCATAATAGTTGAGGCTATTGCTGAAAGTCCTGTCTGTCCTCCTGAGGACGCCGAGTCAGAGATGCGGTCGTTGTTGAAATGAGGAACAGTAGCAGTGCGTCGTGACCCTGCCTCGTTGAATGTTCCGCAAAGCGCACTATCGTCTTTGGGAGGGAGAAACATGGAGGAGAAATGATAAAGTAAGTAACCAACAATTGTTAAACATAACATGAGAAGAAGAAATATTAAGAGGATTGTGGTTGGACGTAAGTAGCAGGAGAGTTTGCCAGCATCTTGGCGGTCCATAACATCCTGTAAGAGGGAAAGAGAGAGGAAAAAATTAATACAAAAACAGTCAGCATCAGATCACTGCTTTTTTCTTATTTACGAGTTGCTAAAATGGTAGAAGTAAAAACTACTTATGAGATTCATTACTTATCTTGTTACTAATGAAAAATAACTAAAAAGTAAAGTTATGATGGCAGAATTGGGGGTACCCAAGCAAAAGTCAAGTTTGTTGAACTGTTGCAACCCCCTACTCAACCAATTAATTCTGTGAGGACGACAGCGTTTGTAAGTACATTACTTGTTAGAGGGTACCCATTACATGGATGCACGTAACTGGCTTTACGCTTAATTTTTTTGCACATGTTCCCAAGATTTGTGTATACCTATGTTGTATGTTAAACGTTTACAAAAGTTGTTCTCAGGTTTTCTCAGGTTTGCAAAATCTTTATTTTCTTAGAATGTTCTAGAGACGCGGAAAAGGGAGAAAGCTTGCAAAATTCTGTAGAGTTTCCTCAAGAGTGAACAAATTCAATCAAGGCAAAAACATGGAGTACGTGTTGAATAAAATGTATATACTCTTACATCTCTTCCGACTTTGTTGGATAAGTAGAAGTGTTGAGAATGTTTGGCTGATTTTAAAATTTATTTCTATATGTGTGTTATTAGCATTAGCATCTATTATGTTATATACGCTTTTATAACAAATGAACAAAGACATGATATTAAATTTTCTCCTTTTACTTCACGTACTTTCTTCATGTTTTTAGATGGTCGACTCGACGACTTTTTAGTTAAACGTATTGTGGTGCTACTCATGTCCAATGCTAACATTAGCATCCACTTCTTATGAAAAGCCGCACGTACATAGCGGAATAAGTGAACAGACAGAGAAAAGCGGGAACATGTCTGTCGTGGAGGAAAAGAAAGTGAGTCCCGTGTTGGCATGGCAAAGCCAGAAAAAAAGGGTTGTTCGTTGGTTGGTTGTACAAGAATGTTTTTAAACAGGAGCATCCATCCAGTCACCAGACATTGCTTTCTCGTATTTTAAGCTGTGTTTGTTATCGTCTAGCAGAGATCCGCCAACCGTGAGATAGAGGGTACTCAACATGCATTATGGATCCTTCAACCAGGCAAAAAAAGGGAACAGGATGAAATGTAGGGAAAAGTTTAGTATGCCTAACACTGCCACCACTTTATTTCTCCCTTTACCTCATACCACACCTGCATATCTCAAATAAATAAATAGTGTTGGGAGGAATGCCAGGAAGAATGTTTTTGTGTACATGTCTCTCTTTCTCTCTCTTTTCTCAGCTTTTGCTTTTGGGTTAGTCATCATCCAATTCCCATCCCTCTCTCATGGAATCCAAGTAAGTTACCAGTTGCCACATTTTACTCTCACTGTTTCCCCCAACAACCCAGAAAAACACAAAAATATAAGAGGATGTTGTTGGTTAGAATGTCGAGTGGCATGCTGGCACTGGCAATATATGCACATGGAAAGTTGTGTAGTCATAGTCATTTTCATCTCACTTTTCGACTTGTAGAGGAGCAGTGAGATGAAACTAATGAAATAATGCATTTAAGAAAAAGTTTGTTACACACCAATTTCCTAACTTCCATAATACATATTACACCAACTTATTAAATGAAGCAGAAAAAAAGTTGCTTCCACTTCCAACACTGTGTCTATATATTGCTGTTTTTAGCGTAGGGTAAAATACAGTAAACATAAAAATGAGTTTTTTTCTCCGCAGCTGTGAATGTATACTTTTTGGAAAGAAAACCCATGTCCATAGTTATTAACTATATTGTTATCAGAGATTTTTTCCTACAGTTGCATCTGATGGTGATGGTAGTTTGTGTTTACTTATGTAATAGTGTCCCCATTTTGTCATTGGTTTCGCCTCAGCGCTCACCAGCAAACACCAATACCACCGCCACTACCACCACCAGCTTAACTTTCGTTCTATGCCAAAAAGGCAATAAATAGTCTCAAGGCGAAATTAACAGAAGGCATAAAAAAGTATAATATTCAACAGGAAAGTTTATGGTATGCATGTGTCCGTCTCATTACTTACCATTGCAATTAGAAAGCCAATGAGGCAAATTTTCATACTAGGACCCAAATTTTCTCCCATTGTCAAGCTATATGAGTTTGATTCCTTGTCGATAAATCCGAGTATAGAACCGTCATTATGTTTAACCTTTCATGTTTTTCCGTTCCGTGTTCATGTTGATGGCATCATGACGACGGTTGTGTGTGTTGTTCCGGAAGTAGTAGATGTTATCCGTACAACATGGCATAAAGAGAGAGAGCGATGTCGATGGTGATAATATGATATACATAAAACATTTCAAGCCAAAATGGATATTTGGGTAGGCGTCCGTCAACAAGATGAACAAGGTGAAAGCACAATCATCATCATCATAGATATGTATATGTTTTATACATAAAACCGGAAAGGAAGGTTGAAATTGACGTGATAACAGCGGCATCACAAGTTTTTTTCCAGGCCAACAGGAAGGATGAGTAGAGAATTGCATGGAGAGGAAAGAAACAAGTACAAATGGATTTGGTTAACTTTCGACTGACTAATGCCTTTCGCCTGTCTTGGCGAGAAGCTAATAATTTTTCACAGAAAATAAAACTATACATGCACATATTACTTGGGCACGAAAGTAAAATCATGTCCCACACGAAAACAGCAAAAAAGTATAGCAGATATCAGAGTAGAAAGCTAAAAAGTAACCATATTTTTTACTTCTACTTTCATGACAGCCTACAACAAAAAAGCATACACATAAAAGTACGTATAGTAATACTACGTATTACACGCACACCAAATGTGTGCATTAGATGATTATAGCACTTTTTACAACACAAAAACTAACAACAAAAATTTGACTTCTGGAAAAACTATTACTTGCATAGAAAGAGAGAGAAAGCAATGAACATCATCATCTTGTCAAGTAAAAAACAAAATAAAAGTCTACTCCACTAACTTTACTTAACGTACCATTAATTCTGCCCTGTTTTTCCAGCGCCCTTTCGTGAACACACTAAAAGGGTGGATGCTGTCTAGCTGGGGAACAGTTTCGTATGTCGCCTCTGGGCAGCAGCAACAGCTAACACAACACTCCTTGTCCTTAAATATTATACAAAGGGGCTCTTCCGGTTTCAGCTTAAAGCTGGCTGTCATCGCCGCAAATCGCAGTGTCTACAAGGTTTTAAAACAACAAAAAAATCAATTTAGTATCATCCTGCTGACACCTCTTCATGTTAAAAATGGAATTTCAACGATGAGGTATCCAGATAAGAGTAGCCATGAAGTATTTCAGGAAACTATGAAAACCACTAAAAGCTCCTTACACACACACTGCAAAATGATGATGTTGCTTAAGTAGGGCGGAAGTATAGGGAATGTGCATGAATAAAGAATACTGTTGTGTTACATGACAAGTATTTATAATTTGCACATTACTCATAATGTACTTTGGATATAAAATAAAATGAGTAGTAATTTGCAGCCTTGTTGTCCCAACTCTGTAAACTGCATGTTAAGACCCATACTTAAATTACTTGTAATCTTATAAGTAGAAAGGGGTTTAAAAAAGTAAACTGTCGGATTTCATAACACTGTCACTTCTTTTACCATTTTAGTTGTTAAAGGGGAGAAAAAGTGGAAGAGAAAAAGTAGCAGTGTATGAAAAAATTATTTCATATAAATATTGACGTTGAATTATCCTTGTAAATGGGGTTCCATTCAAAGAAGAGAAGGATATATGCACTGACAAAACTGCTCAGACAATGTTCCCTTTCAAAATATCTCATGTCATTTTTCAATATTAGTCTCATCTCATTAAACAACTTTCAAATTAATCTACCATCTTAAAAAGGAGAAAACTTGTTTAAGAGCTTTGCAAATGTGTTTAGGGAGTATGTAGAGTGATGCTTGTGTGTGTGTAGTAATGATATGAAAAGTTTTTAAGATGAAAAGGAGAGAGGGAAGATGTAATGCTTTAATGGCAAACCTGACAGCAAGAAATGGTTCGACTTCTTCCAAACTCTAGTTTAAGCACGCCCCGTTGATTCCTGTCATGAACCAAAATGACTTTTTGCTGCTGTTTAAAGTATCTTGACCAGATGCTCCCATTAGTGTCTCCCAGAACGGTTTCAAACAGGCATCCTTGACTTTCATCCGACACTTTGTAGTAACACGGTGTATCTAAACACACATATAAAACACATAAAAACATCCGCCCACCCAAAAACACTAATGCTCTCATAATATTTATGAATCTATCTTCATATGTGAACTATGAGCATAAACGACATTATTATCCCATTAGAGTGTTCCATGCATAATTGCTATAAATTGATATTGTAATCAAAAAAGTGTTTTTTCATTCATTGTTCTCATTTTGAATAAGAACGTGGTAGGTATAACAAAGTATTTCCGAACCGCTTCATGCCTTCTTGGCTTTTGTGGTGTTTGAACAAATATACTAACTGCTCCCCGCTCCTAACACGATTATCCTACTTTAATTACTAATAAATGGCACATAAATGCATTTTAATTGCTTTCCACGTTTGCATACTAACACGTGTCCAAAAGGTACGATTTTATCTCCAACCATTTCACATTTAACCTGAATACCACACCGCAACGACTTCCATAATAGCTTTTTAGTAGTCCAATATTGTTTGTTTGCAAGATCCTATGCTTACCAACACACAAGTTACGAGAGAGGTCCCTCGTAACACAATGTAAACGTGAAACTGTGGTTAGTTGCGCAAAACCTACAACATTTTGCAAATAAAGTTTGAGCTGCAAAAGCAAACTTCTAGATTTTTTAAGTTCTTTGAGACTACAATGATAATGATAGTACAAACAAAATGATGTCGTTTCTGACTCTCTGACTGACTACCTGTACTTGACTTGAACATTACATAGGTAGCTAGCCTTTCTTTTGGGTAAGTACAGAACTATTATTGTGTACACAGCAAATCTAGAGAGTTTTGTCTAAAAAAGGGGGATTAATGGAAAGTGAAACTTACTGTCATCCGTAAGTTGAACAAACACCTTTCGCACGTTTTTCAGTATTTCTAAATCCTTCTCACAACTTGGCTGAAGCTTTGGACTGGATGGCCGTGGTTGTTGTTGGTACATCTCAAAACACTCCTCTTGACTTATACGTCCCAGAGTAACACTACTACTTTGAGCCGCGCTACTATTACTACTAAGATTGTTCATGATAACGACAGTGTTTTTAGAATTATAACTACTAAAATTATCTGTCTTTTGACCACTGCCAACAATGTCGACTTTTGGACGACTGCTAGCACCCAAGTTCACGAGTACATCATCCTTCTGCATGTCTGGCTGAGGTAACGTCATATCAACATCAATTTCCACATGATTACTGCTCGTGTCACTGGCATCTGCAGGGCTGCTACTTTTACTGCCAGCATTAATTTGACTTTTCCCATTACTGATTCCACCATTGCAACTAATGTTGACAGGAGAGGTTACTGTGGAATATGAGACGGGAGAAGTTGTTGAAATTGTGTCTCCGTCGCAGCTTACTCCTGTGGTGTTGGTACTAGTGACAATGCTCTTTAGCCTATTTTTATTCTGATCTTCAAGAAGTGTAATCATTCCACCAGGTACTTTGATGTCCCTGGAGACTCCTTTCGGGAGCTCTTTCGTGCTACTTGCATTTTTATATATGCTGGATGTGCTGTTGTTGAGGGAATTTTGAAAGTAAACGTCAGAGGCTTTTGGGTCACCAGCAAGTATCCTCAGTTTGACCTCGTTGATATCTAAGTAGGAGGAAGTATAGAAATGTATCAAATGAAGCAAATCATCGTCATACTAAAATGATAGTGAAAGCTACACTCGTTTTTAGGTACTTTTGCAGCTGAGACGAAGAAGAAGAGGTACTCTAGAAATCCAAAGTTCAAGATTAATGGAAGCAAAGGGAACGTGCTAGCAACAAAAAAAGACAATAATATTTGAAAGCAAAACTTATTTCGCAAGGCTATTACTGTCATATAAGCATTAGACTTTGCGAGGAAACAGCTCAATGTCATAGCATTCTAGCATGCCTCAACAAGTTTTATAAAGATGTATGTAGAGAGAGTTATTATATCATTACTATTATTATTACCACTACCACCAGTGCTATTAGAATTGCCGTCGTCATCGTCAACCTCGGAAGGAAAGGTAGTAGGTATAGTTATTTTATTGCTGAAATAATGTTCCCATTTATATCCAAAAAAGGGTTCGGTTTCAATCACCAAAAGATATGGAACACAGCCACGGCCAGCACCATCCAAGTGAAAACAAAACCCGTGTAATATTAATAGTGTATGTTTATCTAACGGTCTCTCGTGCCAAGATGCTTCTCTGCCTTTATTGTTCTTTCATTTTCTCTATCTGTTATGTCGTTTTTCTGCTGCCACGCCAATGCAATGCACTACTGTTTGAACTGCTTTGAGATGAGATGAGATGCTATAACATGCGGCATGGTGACAGTAATGAAAACACTTGTCTTATGGAAAAAAGAAAGCCATATTCTCGAAATGCTATTTCATCGATTTTAACTTATTCCTCGTGGAACATCCTTTCAACCTACATATATCTCCAATGAAGAAAATGGCTAAAAATGAAACTTGGTCATATAATGCAAAAATGTTTCACCAGTAATGCTACTGCCGCCATGCCATTGCTAAAAACTATTGCCACGTCTATTATACCATTTTTTCTCTTCTTTCCTTTTTTAGGCATATATGTATTTACTTAGAAAAAATTGTACATAGAAAACGCAGTCACCACACACATTTCGCATAATATCTTATATGCAGAGTAAGTATCTGCTCGTTTCACTCTGTGGGAAGAACAAAATGCTACCAGGGGATATCATGCATGACTCCATTATGTCCATGTTTGCATAATATCGTAATCGCATTGCATCATGTGAGAGAAACTGGAACCGAGCGGATGGAAATGGCCATGTTATGTCTACTACGCACGGTTATATAGAAAGTAGTAATAATAATAAGGAAAAAAACTTTTTATCTTCTTTCAATGATCTTTTCTTTTCATTCCTCTATTTATGCATACTACATTTTATATATCCTTCTGAGAGATTGCTAAAGGATAAATATCTGCAGAACAATACTGGTGGTCTATGAAAGTCTATTGAGGTATGGTTTAGTATGGAACTGCCTAAAAATTTGGATGTAGTAAAACGTTCACATCCAAACTTTTACTAGCTTTCACCAGATAGAGAAAACATTACATTACTTTCACCCATTAAACCAAATACTGACACCGTTTTCTTGATTTGCGCATTGTTCCAATGTTCTAATTTAGTAGTGTGTGTGCGGTGCATACTCTATTTTACATACCAATATGCAGCAAATTAAGATGAAATATTCATTTTCTAATAATAACAATACGTTCTACTAGTAAAAGATAATATGGAGTATTTGTACAATCAATTCTAATTTCCATTTTTATTGCCATTGTTTGCTGGATTTGTGAGTTCGTGATGTCTCAATCTCAATTGATTTCAATTTACTTAAAATAATATTGAAAACTGACGGTTACATTTACATACAAACGTAAAATAAAATAGCAATAAGGTATCGTATGTTCTCTTCACATTACCATCATCCAATTTTTGTAATCGAGTTTGAACTTCTTTTTCAATGAAACTTTTGAATATTTCAAGGTAATCTCTTGGTTCGTGCACATTAAAATCTGTGGAGATCAAAGAAAGCATTCAAAATAATCTAAGCATATTTTCATTTCATATCTACCTCTATCGCATGTTGTGATAGCCCATCCCAGAGCACTACAAAAACATTCATTTAATGGTACATAGCTGCTGGAAATTGAATTTATGAACGATCGACTTTTTCAATTGAACAATGCCATTGTTTAGATAACGACATGCTCTATCCGGCCAATTTCATGATGGAAAATGATGAAAAAAGAAACGTTCCACTTTTCTCGAATACTACACGCCACGCTACTCGTATGTTTGTATGTGCACATGGTAAACTACTTGAACAGTGCAGTGCAGTGAATAGATTTCGCCATCATAACCACTCCACTGTTTGCTCTTTTATAGAGACGTATTGTTTTGTTGGATTGAAGTCCTTATGAATACTCTCCAACTCTAGCACAATAAAAGATGGAGCCTGAATCATTTCAATCGACATAGAAAAACACATGCCATAACTTTTTCCCTTATACAACATTATTATCTTAGTCTACTCTAGAAACTTCCCATTAGTACCATCACTAGTCAGATCTATATATCTTGTTTTTTGATCATGTACATTGTTTTATTTGATATAAAAGAATACTAATTCATACAAACTTTCTATTGTTGGCTCATATGTACAAAGTTAGACAATACATAAACGATGAGTAGCTGAAGTGCCCAGCTAGATCCATACTGATGATAATGTATATATTATGATGGCAGTAGTACAATGATTTGGAGTGATAGCTTCATCAAAAATCGATATAAGATAAGTAGTGACTTCTACAAAGTAGCACTAAACTTCTCTTTTCATCCTTCGCGAATGCCAAAAACTTTGGAAAGTCTCTTAAGACTTGGATCATTATGAGATCGAGATCACGTCATCGAGTGAATTTCAAAGTTATTGGTTTGCCTTATCCCGACAATGTACATTTTCACTTTTATCATTTCCGAAGCAGAAAGAGTACGCATACGTGATTATTACATTGCATGTGTGCACTATTTCAGAAATTATTCCATACTGCACAACTAGTAAAGTCACAAAAAAGTATCTGGAAAGTAGTCGAAAAGTCAGTACCATAATGTGGTGGATGTGCAAGACGTTTTCCCTTCATTCTGTGCAAAAAGTACTCCATATTCCTTATTTGCTACATTACATACCACGACGTCTTCTCCATTTTAACCAATGGACTACATGCGTCATATTTCATTTCTCCCCAAAAAATTATTTTCTCATCTAAGAAAGACGAGACAGACACGCCATATGGATAATATGACTTGATGTCATATGTGGGCTATTCAATAATACATAACTTCCCTTTTTGAAGAAAAAAATTCAATTTTTTATCATAATATTGCAACCAACAATAACTCCAGGAAAAAGCAATCGTCATAGAAAATATTAAAAGTTTGTTGAAAGTAATAATATTTTATTATGTCACGTAGCAGTAGAGACAGAGACAGTTGTGCACGACTTTTGGGGAAAGAGAAATCTTGGAAATTCATAACTTGAAAGAGTGATTTACTTCCATACATTACCAGTCAAGTGGGAAATATTGAGTAATCTACATAAATTTATAGTGTAACCATTTAATTCTACACTGCAGACTAAAATATGCTTTTTGATAAGTTATACACTATGAAAAACCTAAAAATATGTATTTATAACACAAAAACTTAAAGAACTACGAGAAAGACGTTACAAGTAACAACTAGTGCAAAAGTTGTATAATATTTGAGTCTTGATTTGACTTTTCAACTCTTCTGACTTGAAATATTCAATCAATTTGAATACACAAAAATTTAATTTTTCTGAGATTAAATTGAAAGTAGACATTGACTATGAATAGTATATACTAACTTTCACCAAGCTTTCACCGAATATTCTGCTTGTGAAGATTAGCTTGGATGACATGCTGAAGAAAAACATAATAACTTTTATGGAGTTTCCGAGTCTATGTACATGCATGCACAATTCGTTGAAGCATAAAATAAAGCAAAATCCCAAGATGAATGAGCAAACTTAACAGTAAAGCTTAAAGATTGAAAGGAGCAATAAAATGTAAATCGGTGTATTATAAGACTTATCTTGTTATACGATAGATGAATTTTACTCACCAGGAGGGTCAGCCACTTGTGTTGACGCCATCATTCCAATAAAACTTTACGACGGGCTATTTTCCTCTACTTTTTATCTGTATGATTCTTCCAGTGCTTTCTCACTGGTTTGGCTTCTCACATGACCGTATATTTTTTTACATGAGCCTCAACACAAATTATGGAAAGATACTTTTATAGTCGTTTTCCGAATCTTGAACTTCTGTGGTATTCATAATTATTACAACATAGCCAACACAATTTTGAAGGTTGATAGAATAAAATTTATAGTGACAGCTCCCAAATCCGTTAGGATTGAGTAAAATTTATTTCTAAAACTCGGACAAAATTGTTATTTTGTACATTTTTTCTGTATTTTTTTGCTTCACTTCGCTTTGCTAAAGGCGACTTGTAATTCACTGGGTGGGTGTGCAGTCCAGCGTGTTGCCACTAGACCATGATTGTCTGTTGTCGAGTGAAGTGAAAGTAAGTAACAGACTCACAAGAAGTTGAAGCAATTCCTTTTTGGTGACTAGATCTAAAATTTCTGCTGTAGTGGTGTGTTTCTCCCCCTTTTCACTTGGACATCTTGATTCGATGACGCGATGCCAGTGAAAGCGTTGATATAAAGTGCAAAGCCCCACACCAGTTTCAGTTCAATACAGTTTCATGTACCATTTCTTATATGTAGATATAAAACCGGAAATGCTCAAAAAAATTGACCAAATACTGATAACGAAATTATGTGAGTTGAAAGTCACTTATCTCCTTGTTCGCTGCTCGTGTCACACGCGGGTTTCTCACAATGACTCTACTATTTTTACACTTGTGTCACCAAAGAACACATTTAATGTTGAATGTTCCCTTAACACGTTTTCATGCAATTTTCAGTAGCAGTCGGCAAAAAAGTGGGTTTTTATGATGGATTTTAACAAATCAAAAGACAAGCTTATGGCAGTAAAAATTTATTTGGAAAAAATATGAAGCGGACCCTGAGACAGGAACAGCACACTACTTGTCTCATTTGTTTTGCTTGAACAATGGCGAAAACTTGAAGACATCTACTACTCACTCACTCTTTCTCGTGACTGAATGAGGAGAGAAACAGATGCACGCTTGATTCATATATAGAAGAAAAGAACTCACTCTTCCTCTCTCCGTCTCTCCTAACAACTCCACAAGGAAGAGTGAAAAAGAGGGAAAGCGCTGTGTAACATTTCACTACACTGCTTAATACACCACTCAGCTCACAGTGAGCGAGCCTGGTACGGAAGGAAAAAGTAAATGTGCTTGCTTGCTGGTTGGGCAGACTGCTAAGAAAAAAGAGGAACAACGTTTGGGACGAGATGGGATGAGGCAATGACAAAGTTACAATGTTCTTTCAGGAACAGCACAAAAACTAACTTGCTACCTATACATACTAGTAATAGAAGTGGTAGTACCACTAACAATACCACTTATTCTTATTTCAGCTTTGCTTTTAGTTCCAACAGTGTTCCCATCTCCATCGCCACCATCTTTTCTAAACATCTACGAAAAGATATTATTAAAAACCCTTTTTGTATATAAAGTTGTATAGGTAGATGAAATATTCGAAGTATGTCCAACTAACCAGCCGTATTTCTTTGTCGTACTTTCACTGGAAAAGTGTAAAAAGCTTTCTCTATTCACCCAACTTCTCTAGCAAATGCGTTTTCTCTAGCTTAAAAAAATAACTCAAGTATACGCACACACGCAAAAGTATGCATGTGTGAAGATTATATACATATGTGTTTTTCTAAAGACACGGTGTAGTACATATGTAAATGTGAGAAAAGTTAACTAACTATTTGAGTAAGTAAAGTGAAAGCATAAGCCAATAGATGTGCTACACATTTGCACAATCATTCAATCCCGTTTGCCTGTGCTTTGATAATACCCTGCAATTGTGTGGTAGTACAACATTTACTTTTAAGCAAAGTGAAAGACCAATCTTGAAAGCATCCTGTGGCTGTGGCCCACTGACTTTTTTCTTTGCTTGTTCCAAAACTTAATGCTCACATCACCATATGCATGCACATTGTATGTACACATATTTAGTTTATTGGCTTTCGCAACCGGGTAAAAAGATGTGTTTTAGGTAAGTGGATAGGCTCATTTTACAAGGTGTCTTGGTAATGCGCTCTAGTGTTTTACTCTAGATTGGTTGCTGCAATGCATTTTCTGGTTTACAGCTTTGCTTTTATAAAAAGTTTCTCAAGCAAACAAGAAAAATGTTTTTTCTATCTTTTCTATTTATTCACGCATGACAAGACAATGTAAGGTAATGAACACAACAACAAAGCTACGCGGAGTCACAATTATTGTCGCACGGAGCAAGGATATTTAGGATACCTAAATATATGCAATGTATACATGTTTATGTAATGGTTATGAAGTTGGGGCAATAAGCATGCTTACACACGTGTGCCATGTGAAAGTGAACGCTATCGCTATACCATCTTTTAAGATTTCTCTTGCTGACTTGGCGTCACTCTGGCTGTAGTACTACTACTGATTACTGAATAAGCACAAACACACAAGCCATTTCCTTATTTTATGCCTCTACTTACACCATGTGAAAGCCAAAAATGCATAAAATGTTAAGTAGATATATATTCCGTAGAAAAGCTCACGTGAATTAAGTTTACTACTGATTTTGTGAGTACTTTTACAATGGGTGCTTTAGAAATTTGTGAAGTAGCTCTACCTTATAAAACGAATGAGCTAAGCTGTAGTTGTTGAGGCATGGGTTTGTGCGTTGCATAATATGGTGTACATATTTTTGTCTGTACAAAGCTCCCACTTTATGCACACATTTTTAAGAATTTCTGCCATGAGGTTTATTGCGATTGTTGCTGAATCAGCTTTTACACACTGGCTGAGTCTGCAATTGAGGATGATGTGATGTTGGTATGGTATTGCGGCAGATTCTACTCAGTGGAAAATTTGTACGATACGGTACAATAATCATGATAGTGAGTGAGTGAGCGGAGAGAAAACGGCTAAAAAAAAGTAGACAACTTTTGGCTAAAGGGAAAGTAAAGTGAGGAACCCAAACACTTGCACTGTGGCGGTGTAGCAATAAATGTAAGTAAGAAAAGAAGTTAGGTCAATATTCATGATGGCAAAAAAAGAAGTAGCAGAAGATGAAGGAAAAAACAGCACATGATTGTATTCTGTATTATCATTTGCCATTACACAGGTTTTTTTCTCTTCATACAGATATATCAACAAAAGCCGAGCGAGTGTGTAGTGTGTAGGCATTGCTTTACAGAGATTTTTTTCCCTAAAAGTTCTGTCTCTCAGTATGTAAGGCCAAGTGAACAAAAATAAATGTTAGGTAGCCTTGTACGATCCGTGAAAATACAATTTTGCGAAGGAAGCTAGAGAAAATTGTTTTATTCCTCGCATTTCTCGTCGTAATTCGGTACTTGGGGTTTTCTACTGAATATATATGCTTAACAAATACAATGGACAGGCATCACATAATAATAAATGTTACAAAACAAATATAGACATTTGCAGGTATCTGAAAAGATGCTGAAATGACTATATTTATTGGTACGTATGTACACTATGGTCATGGTATGGTCTCTTGCTAGCGGCTGGTCGTGTCATAACACTCAACACTGGGCAGTAAATCCTATAGATTTGCACACATGAAATGGTATCATGACCGTGGGAAAGGAAAGGAAAAGATGAATCATCAGATCATCAACATCATCATCATTCTCCGCTTTCTTTTCAGCATCATCATCGTCACGTCAGCCTCTGCATAGTTCTTTTCTATTCTGCGCTCATTGTCTGATTGTAAAGAGGAGTGGGTTATACCTCAGCTCAGACTCCGCGCGCTGCTTGCTATTATATTACAGAACAAAGTCAAACAAGAAAAATATGCCATTAAATCCCCAACGAAAAATAAATCAGGAGCTTGATGATACAACTGGACTCCTGCTGGTGGCATGTGTGTGTATGTGAGCAGAAAATGTTTTTATTCTTCTCATATTTTGTTTTTTGTTCTACGCCAGAAATTCTCGTTCAGTTTCATTGTCTTCTGCATGGATTCCACGAACAGATAAAAAAGAAGAGCATGTGTGTTGTGTGTGGGCTCAGACGATTCTCATATAGTTTCAAAGTATGTACATATTATGTAGAAAGAAGAAAGAGAAAGTTCTTGTTTTTAGTTCTTGTTAAAAAGGAGATGTGATGTGATGCTAGAGCAGTAAACACTCTTTTGTCTTGTTTTTATTTTTCGTGAGATCGTTCGGCCGCTAGAGATGCAGATAGATGACACGGTTGTTCGTAGGATTATGATGAAACCCCTTCCAGATAAACTCTTTTGT
>JAQFXM010000669.1:0-43943 GCA_034693345.1 Entomobrya multifasciata | reverse complement strand
GCTGCCTTCGCCTTCACAGGTTTCTCTGGATTACTCACTTTCTCATGGAACTCATCCTCCGCAACGAGAGTGCTCCATCTAGCCTTCAACTGACCAATGTAGCTTGTTGCCAGTGCAAACAAATCCTGCCGCTTATCCTTCTCTTCCATTCTTACTCGCTCAATCCATCGTTCCACTGCTGCAGCCAGATTCGTCACTTTGGGGAAATGTGGGAGGATTTCCTTCAAGACAATTAGGGAGTTTCGGATTTGAATGTAGTCCTTACTTTCCAGACAGACGATTACACACTTGGTGATTTTGTAATGCCACTTGTGGCACACATGCCTGAAATTCTCGTAATCCACATGATCGCTACTTTCCGCAGAGGATGAGTTGGACGCTCTAAACTTTGTCACGAAACCGGGGAATCTTGCGCATTCCTAGACAAATCCACAAATCCCAATTATTTCACACAATTCCTCTTAAAAATATATTTCCATTCTATAAATTACAAATTTTTCAATTTACCTTTTCAAATACCGACTTATTAGCATGCCACCTCATCACAGTGCCTAGCAAGGCACACAGGAAACGACCATATCGACTCGCTTCGTTTTCCGTGCATGATGTCACGGTGTAGATAATATCACAGAATATCTAAGTACAACAATGGTCCAGTTAATTAAGCCTGCTAAATATGAAAGTTTATAATGATAATGTTAAACTCACCCTATCGTAGCAAATAAGAGTTGAAAAATTCTGTGTGGCCAACGAATGTATAATATTCACAAAATGAGCACAGTACAGAGCATCCGGTGCGGTGAAAATACATCTAGGGAACAAGCACAACTGAAGGAACGCCGTAACCGTTTCATTCTTCGCTGATTTCGCCGTTCTTGGTGCAAACCAAGAGTCCTTTTCCTGCTTCAACTTGGCCAATACCCTGTCCACATGATCCCTCTGCCTTCTCTCCTCCTCTTGTAGTTTCTCAATCAAGTTGTTACATCTATCCTGCTCCTTCTTCTGCTTGCTTGACGCCATATCCTTATTGTCTGCAAATTGCGCCGCAGTATTCTTAATCCTAGCTATTTGCGTAGCGTAAGAATCCGAAGGTACATGAAGATCATACAAAGTTAATGACCAAAAGGTAACATAAAACTGAGGGGTGATGTCCTCCCAAGTTTTCTGGGGTAAAATATTGGAGACCACAGTGATTAACGGGGAGAGGACGTGGGCAGCTGCTTGGGAGTACTTCTCTTGACGCTGCTGGGCACTCATGTTCCTGTGGCTTTTCTCCGCGCGTCTTAACTCGTCATACTTTGTCTACAAATTTTAACAAATAATTTTTAAGCTAAATTTCAAAAACATATGATAAATAGCCATTCATTTAAATATTCCCTTACTGTTATCGAGTTGGACAGTAAAGGTCTCCATAAAAAGAAGGCGGCATCTGCAGACACGTAGTATTCCTGGAATAGCTTGTCAATAGCCGGGATTTTCTTGGCGTACTCTTCCGTCGCCGATGATGCCAAAAAGGTTCCAAATTGGACTAGGGTATCTTGACACTGGAACAATAATAGAGAGAGAGTTGCAATTCCACATGTTCAGCAATAGCGGTGAAACGCCAAGTTGATAATGTTGACAAGACAAGACACACACTGTGCGCATTTCCCTACCTGGTCATATAACTTTCCAACAAGTTTGGTGTGAAGAGCACTACTGTCATCGTACACAATTCCATGTCGTTGTTGAGCCATTAGAACGCACAAAGTTACAGCCAAGTCGTTGGATGAAGAAGCGTCCCGAAGGCGAGCAGCAGACTTCTTTGATGCGTGAACTTGTCCAAAATATCCAGCCTAAAATATGAAAACAAAATGCTAATTTAAATTTGTATTCCTACAAATACTTTGACTTTATCATTATGTTTACAGGGGAGAGGGAAATTTACCTCCATTCTCAAAATTTCTCCACCAGACAAGGCATCCAATTGCTCATTCGTAATCTCCTCAGCTGCCTCAATATTACTCATCTTCTGTACAATTTCCTTCAACAGCAAAAGGTCCAAACTTTGCTTGGACTTCAACTGATTAGCGACATACTGCAGTAAGGGCACCAACTCAATTGCATACTTTTTACAGATCGCTCCCGTGAATGAACACAAGCTTTGCAGCCACGGTGAAATGGTTGAGCCGTCATGCTTCGTCCTAGATCTATTGGGCATCAACATCTTCAACACAAACACAAAAAACAAGCCACAAGTTAAATAACTTTCCATATAAAACAAGGAATAAAAATAACAGATTGTTTTGAAAATGATGACTTACGACTGAAAGTGAGCTGTTATTATTAGCATGGCCTGGACTTGGACATAAAGCCTCCAACAAACAGTACGCCAACACATCATAACTAAGTGCATTTAGAAACTTGAGTGCGTCGATTACTGGTGAGATCAAATTGTCAAAGAGCTGAATTTGGGATAAAACCTACAAAAAATAAAATGAACAAATTAAAAATAGCAACAAAAAATAGACCAAATTTTCAAACTTTTTTCTTTTAAATTTCCTTACGTAGTCAAAAACTACAGCCGGCATGGAATGGGAAAGTTTCCCAAGCTGGCGACCCATTGGCTTCACATTCTCCTTAGAAAGCCTTCGCATTAAATGCTTAACTTTCTTCAGAACATCAACTCTTTTCCTAAGTAGGGACGGATGGATCAAAAGAACTGCTTCACTTTTCCATGACCCATAAAGGCGATACCTGTGCTGATAAGGATAAAATTCCAACACCCCCCAAATTTCCCAAGCGATACAACAATTCGCATCCATAAAGCACAACGAGGGCAGCACAACCTCATCCAAAACCGTTAAGAATTTGTAGTAAAGCTCTGATTGTTGTCCGGAGGCGTTCTGGTGCTTTGTCTGAAAATAGTCATACAATTTCACGACATTTGCCGACTGAAAGAGGTAAAAAATTTAAGGAATCGAAAGAGTAAGGACTTGTAAAAGATTTTTTAAGGGTACAAAATAAGGTCATAAAATATATTTTTTCAATGTCATTAGTGTTTCTTCTTACCTGTTTTAAAAACGATCGCATTATCCGCACCAACTTGTACACCAGCACGGGTTCAAAATGAATGTACGGTCCTACACTTAAAATTATCTCAATGTTTTCTTCCAAGTCTTTCCATTCTTTGATTTGTTTGGGATTCAGAGACATATCCTTTAGCAAGGTCACAGGTCGTTTTCCTAACCGGTCAGTAGTTTCATATGCGCTTTAAATAGAAAAAGAGAAACACAAGTTTATACAAAAATATTTCCTTTTTACACAGCAGTTTTACAGCAGTTAGTTAATTTTATGGAATTTTGAAGGACTACTTACATGGCATACAAAGGTTGGATCATAAAATCAATGTAATGAATAAGCCTTAAGGCAATACGTCGTTTACTAACTAAACAAAATTCAGGCAGTCTGTCAATCATATTCTTGACCAAACTCCAGCTCCCAGTGCTCAGAAGCGCTTCACACAGCATAAACTTTTGATTGTCCAGGTACCGATCTTCCGCCCCATTTAACTCGTCATTATCATCAGTCTCTTTATCTTTATTAATGCTCACAATCATTGACTTTTGGGCGTATACTCGAGCATCCTGGATTTCGCGCTCCCACTCTTTGTTAATTACACGGTCGTCTGGAGTCAACCATGGGTAGATCCCGTCCATGTCAATCAAACTATTTTGAAGCAATAGAGCAATCACCACAAATAACGACTCTGGAGGCCTATCTTGTCCTTGCAGCTTGAATCCTATGATTTCGCAAATGGTTTCGGGGGATGGGCGTAAGCTCTGGAGAAGGGGAATGAAAAATTTACAGTTGGGCTGACATTCAAATGCTTCAAGTACCAGGTCAATGACACGATTGGGATCCAAGTTGAAGCGTCCTAAAGAGAGAAAAATCAACAATGATCAAATTTTAACGTCAGTCATATAGCAAGTTAGCAAATTTTCTGAATGATCAAATATTTATCATTTTAAGCTTACCAACAATGCACGGTATGACTCTAGTCATGTAAGACACAGAATTCTCGGTTGCGGGATGACACAGCTCACAAACCAGTTTAGAGTAGCCTTCACTTTCCTCCCGAAACAAGTTAAATTTCTGCTGCTTGTAACTATTGAAAATTTATAGTAAAATTGAGTTAAAACTACACCACTAATTATTACAAGAAATGCAGTAACTTAATTCATTGTAAAACTTACTAAATGCGAGTTTTAGTCCTGATAACTTTAGTAGCAAATGCCTTCTTATTGTGAACAGTCCCCGTGTCCTGCAGGCTCTCCAAATCCAAACGCTCGAGAAGCACATACCCCATAAATTCATTGCACGCACGAGCCAGTGCCGTAAATCGTTCCCTTTCTTCCGAACGACCAAGCTGGGTTTCAATGTCCAAAAGGGGGAAAACGTCTCCCATCAATGTAGACATCTTCGGATGTAATGCCGCCGTTTCTACTAGCATGGGAATCACCTTGTCCTTCTTCACTTCTCCTTTACAAATTGACTTCAAAAGGAGGTACACCACGGTTTTGTACTCTTCAACTGAAAAATTATTTCAGAACAACAACAAATTAAACTTTAACAGTTCAGCTTCAATTAAAAAGATAAAGACAATCAATTACAGTTAAAAATTTACCTGTAACTTCTTGGGAACTGGCGTCCTCTGCTGACACTCCATTACTGCTGGTCTTCAGTTCCTTGGAACTACTCGCCGCGTCCAGAGACTCAAACACCTTTGCATACTTTTTGACTTCACTCAAGCTATTAAAATACAAAGCCACAACTCAATTAACTTGCTAACTAATATTAAAATTTGTACCCTTTACATTAATTAAACTTGACTTACAAAATTTTCTTGCTCCCCCGATCCCACTCACTCCAAAAAGTAGCCGTAATCCAACTCGGCCTTGGTCTCACCGGCCTATCCTTCACCAACAACTTCGTAATATTTGTCAGCACAGCAGAAGGCGGTTGCGGTTGTAGAGGCGTCGTCGTTTCCGCTCCGGAAGCATCCTCATCCCTTCCTCGTTTACGCGGTGGGGGCGACATCTTCCTATCCAGCTCCTCCTCCTCTCCTCCTTCTTCCCTCCTTCAAAAATAGGCTGATTCTACCGTCTACATTGTTTAGTTTAGGCCAACACGTGAAACAATTGAATTCTTATCCACCAAACCAAAATATTCTAGAACTACCGTAGTTAAAACGTCACCTGTCGTATTCCTCGTCCTGAAAACCCACAACACAAATATAACACATCAATTAATTACCTTTAATCCACAGTTATCCACTAAATTTAGTAATCCAATTAATTACGTAATATTCTCTCCAATTAAACCGTTTTACTATACCAATGCGTTGATACACCGATGATGACAGTCAGAATGCGAAGGCGAAGAGTTACCAAAAACACACAACTAAAACCTTTACACAAACCAAGCTCACTTTTCCTGTTCAAAAATGCGCTGCGCACTAGTCTCCCCCTCTCTAACCCAATTAAAAATTCAAAACCAATTTAATTGCTTATCACACAAAAAAATCTAACATTAAAATTTATTCATGGAATCTTCAAGAGATAAAAAGCCTTTTAGCATACATGCCTTTAAGAAAGATAAACAAATGAGATGCACATGAACATCAAATCAACACAACTCAACATTTTAAAAGCATGTGCCTTAAATATTTTTCTTGACTGCTTTGTCGAACGAAGCATTCCAGAAAGACCACCGACATACAATGTTACGTTTTTCAGTTTCCAAATCGCAATCGGCAAAAAATTCCTTTCGCACTTCCAGCAACTTTACTTTGCTGAGTTGTTTTCTTCGTTTGGAAAAAAACTTCTGTACTTCTGCTGCTGTTTTTATGCGGCTTTGAGCTTGCCGCTGTTTTGTCGGCTTTGCTTGGATAAGGACTGGGGTGAAATGCAAAATATGTGATGCGTACTCTATCTTGGTGCTTGCTTTAGTTTTGGCATTGCTTGGCTTTCTACTTTTTTCAGCACAGCAAAACGAAATGAACTTTTAATTGACATTTCTAAGTTCTAAGCTTTAATTAATGATGCATTTAAAACTAATATTTACATTTAGACAAATTTGACATATGCAGGCATTAATTAACTAATTTAATTAGCAATTAGCAAAGTAATCTAATAAATTATCATCAACACTAACAGTCATTAACCCTTTTCGTTTTTTTGAGTGAAAGGGTTAAGATATTACACAGCATGCTTACAAATTTACTAAATACTAATTAGTTTAGAATTGGAAGCTAATTCCAATGAATGCAAAGAGGTTTAAATGCATTAGGTTTTCATAATGATCCTGTCCTGTTCATGGTTCATATGATATGCACATGCACGAGGATAAGATAATGGAAAGGAAAACAGGTTTAATCTGCCAGCAAGTCTAGACAAATTTTGCAAAACAGGTGCCATTGGCGTGTGGTGTGTGCAGTTCTCTATCTAAATATTAATGTTGAATCTAGTGTGCAAATTTACACAGGAGGAAAGGGTTGACACAACTCTTTCTCTACTTCATCTGTCTCTGTGCATATTGGACTGTGTGAATCTGTGTGAATCTCTCATTCTCATTCTTTTGTGTGCATGGAAGTGAAGTGATTTTCTAGTCAAGTCAAGTCACTAAAAAAATGTACATGTACAACAGATCATCTGAAAAGATGATCCCTGCTACACAGCACTCAAAAAATGTGACTAGATACAAGATACAAAACATCATAATGTAGCAGTAAAACTAGTAAAGTAAATAGTTGTACATGTGTAACATGTACAAAAAATTCTCAAAGTTTAATGTGAAGTGATCTGTGTGATGAGATGATGGTGTAAAATGTAACGTAAAAAAGTTCAATGTTCAAGTTCCTTTGAAGATGATCTCAAATGAATTAGTATGTATTAAAAAGATCTGAGTAAAACCAGTTATCAATTCTCTGGAATCGCAGTATTATTAGCACATTACCAGATACACCAACCAAAACCATCAAAATGTTCAGTTGTTCATTATTACCAAAATAGTCTTTTGTTCAATTAAGAAAATTTCTGGCTTGTCTTCATTTCTCGCACATTAATTGCGTCTAAGTTTTGGAGACTTGGGAAAGATGGATTGCACTTCCGGTTTGGAGACACCTGACATTCTTTTACAGGTGAGCATACAAAGCATACAAACAAACTTAAGGTACTTTTATAAATAGATTTGTGTGTAACGAACATTTGTTCTATTTTTGTATATTTTGTATTTGAAGGGCCCTATGCAAGGTGCCTTCACGCAGGGAACGAGTGATAGCGGTGGCAGTAGTACAGCGAGCAGTAGTAGTAGCAGCCTTTTCAATCTGATCAATCAACAAGTAAGTGGTGGTGGTTATCTTAATGAGGGATCGGGATCATCAGTGCATCCAAGTTCGAAAATGAGTAGTCTTCCAGTGATAAGCAGTGAAAAGAAGGATTCTCCGCTTATCTTAGGTAAGCTTATCTTAAAAATCTCTGCTCAGTCAGATAATAGGGAATTGTAATTTGGATGTGTTTTTTGAATTGGTTTGATAGTTGAGAAGAATGAAGTGTTCGGAAGATACATTGTTGCAAAGGAGCACATTCCCGCTGGAACCGTAATAGTTTCCGAACCACCTGCCGCATTTGGACCTGATGGAGACGGCTGTGAAGGCTACGATATCCCACTCTGTTTGGGATGCTGTATGATAATGAATGATGATAATGAAGATATCCGCTGTTCGAAATGCAAGTGGCCTGTGTGTTCCAAGGCTTGTGAGGAATGTCCAGCTCATGCGGAAAATGAGTGTAAGTATTTTACTGAAAGGGGGATCCAGTTTCCACCGGATGTTCAAATTGCGACCTGCTACAAAGGAATTCAAATTTTGAGGGGAATGCTTCTCCAAACCAAAAGGCCTGAGTGGTGGGGTCTTCTAATGCAGCTTCAAGACTGGACTGATGTTGACTGCAGTTCGAGGGAGTTTGAAGGGCTGGATAGGTTTAGAAGAGAGATTTTGGGGATGAAAGAGGATGAAATTTGGGAAGGGCCTTGGAATAAAATTTTGGGGGTTTATAATGTGAATAGCTTTTCTTTCATGATGAAATGTGAGACAGAGGATAGGAGTCCCTCGTAAGTAGAAAAAATATATATGAATAAGATAAGCAGAAGATAAGATGGTGTGAAAAAATTTGATAATAAGGTTTGTGTGCTTTTTTGTAGATTTGGCGAGTTTTTATTTTTGACGACCAGTTTATTCAGTCACTCGTGTGCCCCCAATGCTAACTGGGCTATTGGCTGTTCCCCCGATTTTTTAATGAGGGTTCGTGCCACAGTGGATATCAAACCGGGAGAAATGATAAGCGTTCCTTATACTTATGATCATATGAACTTTGGAACTTATGGGAGGGTGATTAGGCAGCAGTCTTTTAAATGTCAGTGTCGACGATGTCTGGATCCTACTGAGCTGGAAACTTATAATTCGGCCATAAAATGTTATAAATGTCATGTGGGGCTGGTGTTACCTTTGAACCCGACGGATATTAAGGGGGAATGGGAGTGCAAGCAGTGTCTCAGTATTTTTACGGGGGATTTAGTCATTTTATTTGTGGAGGCGTTGGCAGATGAGGTGGAAAATTGTGAGGGGGTGGAAGAGCTGGAAATGTTTATAAATACTCATAAGGATAAGACGCTGCATGGGAATCATTGGATAATCAATTTGGCAGCGAATTCGATACTGAGTCATAGGGCGCATAGTTTGGGGACGTTGGGGAGGGAGGAGCTGGAGAGATTTTCGGGGCATTGTTTTTACGTTTTGAGGATTTTGGATGTGTTGGCGCCGGGGATATCCCTTTTTCGAGGTGAGTTGAATTTGAAAATGAAAAAATATGATTTGTAAATTAGTTAAAAATTTGGGTTTAGTTGAAAATTTAAGTTTATATTTTGTTTTTGAATAGGAAATGTTCTGCTACTAATTTCTCGAGCTCTTTTGACCAAGACTGAGCTCTCCATAAGGGAGGGAGTTTTAACTGATAAGCAGCAAATTAGTGAGGAGATGAAGCAAGTGTACAGTTACCAGAGGGCCGCTCTCATTTTTTGGGAGGATGACCATTCTTATCGACCACAGAACGAAACTTATGGACCTGAAGCAAAGGATCTCATTCAAGAAATGAAACGTGTTCACGATAAATATTTAAAGGAAACTTGCTAGTATTTTTTTTGTTATCACTGTCATTTATTATTGTGTTCGTTTATGAAAAAGAGTAATGATAATTTCAAACTTCTTGATTATTTTATACATGTTTGAAAAATTGTGGAAAAAAATATTAAATTCAGAGATTAAATCAGAATAAGATTGTAATTTGAATACAGTTTTATGTAATTGGGATTTTGATAAGAATTAAAAGTCTTTGAAAATCAAAGTAAATTTGATGTCACGCTACGTTTTATTTTACGCAGAAATGATGAAAGCGATAATTTTTCATTTTTTAGCTTAGGAAATTGCATAAAAGCTGCTAAGCTTAAATAATTTGACCTTTTCGACACCACACAGCGTCATGGGATGAAATACTTTTTTATTTGTTTGGCAAGCCAGTCTAGAGACATGGTGGTGGTGACGGTGTATTGTATTTTTTCATGTACAAATTGATTGATGATTTTTCATGCACTCATGTGTTCTCACGTAAAAACGCCTTTGTGACCTTTTTAACCCGCTGTTTATTATCGTGAACTAGCAATTTGAGATAAGTAAAAGCTCTAGTCTTAAAAACCATAAAGATCTATACAGAAAATTATACGTGTAATGGCATTATTGAAAACACGTCGACGTCTGAAAAAGACTGGGAAAAAATGTGTAAAGGTTAAACATGGATCAACAATGAACAGAAAAGAACAGCATTGTTGCCATTCTTTGAAGTAAAAAAACATATTTTTAAGCAAGTCTTCCTCATTCCTTCGGGACCATGGACCATTGCCGTGTGCAATATTGTTTATGCAATGCATAAAGTATCATGGCGTGTCTTATGGCTTTAAAAATGATAAACTTGCTGAATATGCAGGTAAACATGTAGTGTCTTGCATTGCCCCAAAACAAACCTATTAATTTATTTCCACTTGGAATTTCACTCATATAACTAGAAAATGATCATTATAATCATTATGATACCAATCTTACTGCAATTTGCAATGATACCATGTTATCATCATTTTAGCACACACTTGGTTGATTTTTTTAAAATTTCCATTCGGTTTTCATGCGTGTTCAATGAAACGAACAACTTGCAATTAAGTAGAAGAAACCAACAAGCTTTTTGTTTGGTAAGATGGATGGTTAGTGTCGATGATATTAAGTGGTAATAAAATAAGACGAAACATGGATATTTTTCTGGGAATTGGGTATGAATTTTCATATAATTCGATGGGTTCATATGGGTTGTCTGAGAAGAAAACTGCATTTTTTTATTCTGGATTTTTTAAGAACAAGGTATTTCACACAAGTTTTAATAAACAGCAAAAAAATGAAATAATGTACAAAAAATACAGGGTTCATGAAAAAGATGACTTTGTGAAAAAAGAAGAACATCTTCAGTGTAAAAATCTGTTTGTACAGAAAAATATGCTGGGGATATTTTGTTTTTATTAGGACGAATACTAACAATGAAAACGTGTAACCTATTCACTTGATTCCTGGATATAATACGTAATAATCATAAAATAAAAAATGATCGTCTTGTTGAGAAAGTTCAGAAAAGGTCTCTTTGGTTTGGGGAGAATCGACTAGGTTGAATGGCAAAATATGTAGACGAAGAAGTGAGATGAGATTTTGGTAAAAAATGAAAGATAGGCCAGGGAAAATGGTTTGGATTGGTTTGGATGGGTGTGGGAAAAGGGTAGTTTTTTAGCGAATTTTCATCATACATATTTTGTAAAATATAACTCAAAAGAGGAGTAAAATTTCTAAAACATTGAGACAAGCTTTGGATATTTTATTTTATTTTTTTGTTGGGACGCATAATTTCGTAGTAATAATCCCATTATTATCGTTAGATTATCGTAGTCAGTCATCCTGTTTAGCATAATCTACTCGTCAAGTTAAACTTTGATTTTAATGGGAATAAAGCCAATTATGATGTCAAAAGAAATATTAAACTTTCGATTGAGAAATGAATTAATTTAGATGGTGGTGGTGGTCCCTATTGCAGTTTTTACTAAACATTAAATAACTATTTTAAAACGTAAATTTTACAGACTAGGTTGACACTGTTTTCAGAATTCAGAATGAAGAATTTTCAGATTTGTACAAGTTTAATGGCATTTAAGTTAAGTGAATAGAATGTGAGATTTAATACTGTACCATAGATAGTCGGAACTGTGCCGCTGCGCGGTGTATTGTGTATAGTGTATATCATGTCTACGGTAGTAAAAACAAGGAGTGTCTCCGTAAGAGGGGAAAGGAACTTAATTATGATTATAATTTATAATTAATTAAATCATAATCAATGGCATGTCTACCATTACCATTTCATATTAGTAAATAATGCTAGTTTTAAAGATATACTTAATTAATTAAAGTAAAAAGGAGCTTGCACATGTACAATCTGCAGTTTGCATAAACAGTGATTGTACTTGTGCGAGCTATTCATTAAATTAAATTGAGTACACAGTAGCATTTATTCATTGGAGCTTTAAAGCCCAGCATTATTGATTTTTTAAAATTGAATTTACGCGTTAGACAGAGAACAAAACTTGGTCATGCTAAATATTTTGTAGATTTTGTAGATATTATATGTCTCATAGTTAATGTTTAGTTATATTGTATTATGTTGATTAATTAGATAAGATGTATGCTTGGGATTGGGATTAAGTTAGGAAATTATAATGAAAAGAAAATTTCCAATGAAATCATTAGATGTTAGAACGAATAATGACATTTTGCTAGTTCATTTTCATGATTATTTTTTTAAACAAGAAATTAAATTAAATCTCAAGAAGATGAAAATGTACAGAACAGAAGCAAAATTATAGGATATTCACGACATCTCACCGGTTGGTCTTTCTTATCACGATGAAATTACAATCATCACAGTGAAAACAAGTCAGCAATTTTTTATCTTTATGATTTTTATCATTATTTTTCTGCAAAAATGAAGAAGAATTGTTTGCTATTATTAAGGCAAACAGAGATATAAACATACCTATAAACAGGGAGATAAGTACAATTTTTACCTATGCCCAGGTGCATGCATTGCATGACTTTCATCATGACTATGAGAGATGTTAGATATTCTTGATGAATCTTAAGATTACTTTTTCTTTTCTTTTTAAATCTCTGCAAATTCAGACCCTTTAGCTATTATGCATGGTAGGGTATACCTAATTTCCTGAAGAGAGATGAGATGATGAGATGATGAGATGAATAGACAAGAAGACAAGAAAATTGACTTTTTTTCTACTGAAAATCTTGAAGAAACGGTGATGTTTTTTTGTGAGTGGATCACGGACAAGACACGACAATAACCTGGCTACTGTGATTGCTTCTGTTTTTTTATATTTTCTTAAAGAAAAATATAAAATCAACAATGTAAAAATTTATGTGAGGAGAACCGGAGGAGCCATAAAAAAAGAACATTATGCCTAGTAGCTATTTCTTCAGGAGAGACTTTTTCCTTGATTGTTTTCATCAAACAAACAAGACAACAAATAATAAGATACATGAGAATGAGAGGATACCTGTGTGGAATCGTGAATTACGTGAAAAATTACATGAAAAAATGTACAAAAGTAATAAGATGTAAAATTACTCATTTCCTTTTTTATTAGTAGACAGTGTATAGTGGATTGGGTGAATGGTAACATTATTAATGTAAACAGAATGACAAAAAAAGTAATTTACACGAAAAAGTGGGAGAATTTTTCTGTGAATCTATTTTGTATGCATTTCTTGTCCCATCTTTTGGCTGTCTTGTTCAAAAGTGACAAGTACATTTAATAGTATGCATGTTAGTAGCAAAACATAAGATTTTACAGAATTTTTTTTCAGAGATTACTTGTATCTTAAATGGAGAAACTGCTGGAATGTTTAAAATGAATGAACAAAATGTAGAATGAAAGTCGTGACGAGTGAAATATGTTGTGTTAGAACTTGGGACATGACTCAGTTTTGATGACGTTGCTAATAAGATGTAAAATATGTTCTCACAATAACCTAACTTTATTAACAAGTCGCTGTGAAAATGTATGTAAAACAGAAAAAAATGAATTCTTTGGATAAAAATCATTATATTTTTCCAATGAAAAATTGTAACCTGATAATGTTAAGATAAAGAGGTTGATTTACTGCCGTCATAATCATAAAGTATAGTTTATTTAAAAATTTGTGTTCATTATTCGCCCACAAGTCAATAATTTCTTGTCATTTTTACATATTATTGCTTTTGTTTTATGAGTACCACCAGTGGAGTCAGTCGTTAATAAAAATAAAATTATTTGGCTTGCATTTGATCAAAGTGATTGTAAAACGAATAACGAATATGTAAAATCTTTTGAAAAAGTTGCCCTTCTTCTTATTAGTAAAGCTTGTGCGTTCAATCAAGTCGAGTTATGGCTGTGCAAGCTGTCAATGTCAGTGAAATATTTTTTTCCAGATAAAAAATATGTTTTGGCTTGTCAAATAACAGATGAATGTAACGCCTCGGGTTGAAGTTTTCAAGCGTTTGAAAAGGCGTTTAGTATATCATGTATACATGCAAAGGTTTTTAAATGCCTTTTTATTTATTATTCCAGTACGCCTGTCATTTTTAAAGATTCAAAAGGAAAAAGAAAAAAGGGTGGTGGTGGATTGGATTGGATTAGGGTAAATATCATATCGAATAGGTATGCTTAAAAGGATTACGCTAAGATAATATTTTTCTTAAAGGAGAAGTTTTATAATCCTACAAGTTATTGTGGTGGTGGTGGTAGTGATGATTATTATTATTAGCTTGGGCATGTTCTACATTTATTTAAAAAATGATAACATTATTATGCAATGCAGCAGGCACATTTCCCTTCATTACATGGCATACTAAATAGTAAAAAGGCTTTTTGGGTGGGATTAACTTTGGATTTCTTTTGAGAACTATTCACGCAAGCATAATAATCAGTTTAATGAGATGTAAGAGAAAAATGGATGGGGGTTTGTTGGAACAGCGCAGAGCGGAAGAGAGGGCAAAAAAATCTCATTTACATTTCATCAGGTTTTGATATTAAGAAATCGTGAAACTTAAATTTGAAATAAATTTGTATGGGATTTCTGTAAGTGCAAGGCAACTGTGTTGGCTAAAAAAGTATGAAGGAAGGGTGATCTGTTCTTTTTCTCTTTTGGCATGGCACAATGTATGCATATTTTGCATATTGCACATTTGATTTGAGTTTGTTTGATTTTTTTCTCTTCGTAAATTAATGACTTAATCCACTTCATTTAGGATTTTTAACCCTGAGGGAGTGCAGTGATGCTGCTCATTAACATTGTTTTTTTCCTGTTATTAAAATGATACAAGCATTTATCAGACTAAATACCGACCGACCGACACAGGCAAAAATTTCAATAATTCTTTTTGAAAAGGTTTTTCTTCTGTGAGGTCTGCTTTTTATTAAGCAGAATAAATGATGATCAGGTTTAAACAGTTCTTTGGGTCGGATCGGATGGTAATTTTTTTATGGAGACAGTTTTTATTTTGCCAAAACACAAAACACCTTTGCATACCAAATGAGCAGTGTCACAGTATTAGACATGTCATAAAAGAAAGATCTGATCTGCGTGGAGAAATTTGCACAAAGAGGACTAACATTTTTTTGGCTTTGATTTAATATGCGAGTGTGTGTGGGATTTTAAAAAAATGAATGAGAGGATGAGCAAAACTTTTACTTTGGCTTGTCTTACATCTTAAGACTTTTGATGACTCTCTGAACACTGGCGTACTGAACAATGCATGTTTTGCACGGAAAAGCAATGTGTGTGGTCTGAAAAAAATACGTACATTCTTTTAATGATCATTGGATAGTGAGAAGCAACAATGCAATTTCTTGTAATTTTACACAGGAAAAATAGGGAACAAGTGTTTTTATAGCTTGTTCATGCTAATTTGTGTAGAGAGACGCACAGAGAGAAAACATTTAGTTTATTTGCGCAGAGATTTTTTGGTGTAATTTGCAAAGTGAACATGGTTAAAAGATAACTAATGATGTGCAGGTGTACAAAAGCTTGTGGTACTGGCTGTCTTTGTTTTTGTACTTGGTTTTAGGGCTTTTACAAAATGAGCAGGATTTTTTGGTTTGGTGATCTGCTGCTATTGATTTTCTTTTTCGTAATTTTGTACACATTGCGTAAAATAACATACAGCATGACAGTGACAGTAAAAAACCAAACCACAAAAACCATAAACGTTATGTAAGCGCCGGATGGACGTGCTTTTACTGCTTTTCATCTGCCTTAGACCAAAAAACTCTTTTATGGCAAGTTACAAAAAAAATGCAGACGAGTAAACGGAATTTAAAAGGACAAAGAAATAGCTTTGCAGTTGATTTGAAACAGATGCTGATGCGATACAGGCTGGTATATTTTTTTTTGCTCCAACTATTTGCAATACAATGCAATGTAACAATAAGAAACACATTTGGTAAAAAAAGTGTGCGATATGGTTTGTAAAATGACTTGACTGGAGACTGGCAGGCTCAAAGAAAAGGGAAATGTTACGCTTGATTGTGTCATGAACTTGAACAACCATATATACTGTACAATGAACATGTACATTAACGCTCTATTAAGCAAAGTGAACGTAACAGGCTTCAATTTTTACAAGCCATTTCACTACGAAAGGAAAGATGAAAGATAGCTTTTTGTGAATAGCCATGCCATATAAAATGGAAATGGCTTGTTAAAAAAAATCTTTTCTCACGGTGACAACATTCACATAAACCACCACCACCACCGCATCTCTACGAAAAACTCAACCCTTTAAAAGCCCATCAGATTTACACAGCAAAAGTTTTAGACAGATAGCCCATTCATTTCTTTATGAACTCGGTACACGTCCAGTATGCAAATGTAATTGTTAAACTGAAAATCGCTGTATCACCCTTTTCTGCTGAGACCTGTACTGTTCAGTCAGTTCATTCATGATGACCAGGCTATAAGACCATCATGATGATGACTTTGACCATTAACCATGATAATCATGAATAAGCTATCTAGTCACCACAATCAGTATGATGAGTGCTCATAATTTTTTCCCTTGTTGCTTTCTTATTTTCCCCTACCTATATTTTTTATTACTCTTGTAATTTCGTTGTTGCTTCATTAGCAAAATAAAAATCGTGATGGGAGAGAAACGAGCGAGGAGACAAGCTTTAAATATAAAACAGGCGGAAGATGAGAACATGAACATATTGTAAAGAAGATGCAAATCTTAAAATCAAATCATCAAGAATAAATGATGTGGGAACACTGTAGGTAGCAAACAATAAAACAATTAATTAAAGTCTAAATATCGAAGAAGAAACTTTATAAGATATGCTTGTGTGTAAAAGGGCATTCTTAATGTGTCCATTCTTCGTAGGTAATCAGTAATCATTGAATGGTGATCTGAACATGATCATTTTCAATCTGAAAGAATCTTTTTTTTGTTAATGTGAGAATATGGATAGCTTCTTAATCTTCTTCGTTGTCCATCCTCAGCTCAGGATTTTTTTCCTCTTGACATCTTAACAATTCACGATCAACCAGATAATAGATAATACTTGGAGAAGAGGCTCTAAGGCATGTCGAATTAGAAAACTTGGCTATAAATTCAAAATATACTTAAGAAAAAACCTGTCTATACACATATTATTATAGCCAAGAGAAACGGCGACTGGACTTTGTGGTGTCTTATGGGTTTGTTATTTGCATTTTACATTTGCACATGTTATTTTGGCCCTGGGCTTTCTCGTGGCTTGGCTTAGCTTATGGCAGCAATTTTTTTCCTCACAGAAATTCAATATCTTGTTCACTATTTATTTTAAATCTTCTCAAAATAATATTCTTACATGTCATTACCCAAGTCATCTTCATCGTCAATATCTCTTTTTTTCATTCGTCGTGAGTTGCAATTTTTTTGTAACCGTTTTTCTTCTGTAGGTTGCATTGCAGTTAAACTTACTGTTCATATGTGCATTTTTAAAGTGATGCTGATGACATGACATGCTTTCTTTTTACCCTTCTTGGTAAGCACGGTGGTGGTAAAATGGTAGCTCTGTAAAAAAATGACAAGTCATAGATAGCTTATATGATTATTACAAATTCACGATTTTTTTCCTTTTTGATGATTCGGTCATTATCATCATATTTTGGCTATCTTTGGTTTGGGTCGGTCATTTTGTGCTTTTGAGGGTCTCTCCATATCTGCCATGCTATTATCATCAATGTACAAATCGATTTGACTTGAAAACTTGAAAGGCTGCTGTATTAACAAAACTGTACATGGATATAATAATTTTTTGCTGTTGTTTTTGTTGCTGATATTATGATAGCCAGTTATAAAAAATGATAGATCCTCAGTACACAGAGTGCAGTGTATAATCATCAAATCATGTTTTTCCTAAACCATTGTGAGTTCAGCAGCTCCCCTATTTCCTAATATACTATGTCAGTAGACAAGTTAAGTCAACTTTTTTTGTGGCGGAGTAAAATAAGCTGTCGATTTACGATGAGAAGAAATGAGCTATCATCATCATATCATTATTATCATTGGATTGGATTATAAGAGGTTTCTCTTCACAGAGAGAGGTATCCATACAATTATTTTTGCTATTTCTATTTTCGGTTTTCGACATGATAACATTTAAATGCTAGAAAAAGTATGTACTATCGTTTTTTGGCTTGATTCCATGTATGTGATATGAATGACATGACTTGACTTACTTTTTTATCCCATGCTTTTTCTATGTAATTACCTGTCATAAAAAAGATTTCCATATCATGAGAGAGTCATGAAAAATGCCAATTTGCACAGAAGAAACAGAAGTAGTACTTATCTTGTTGTTTGGTTTCGTAAAAAAATTGGTTTAAAACAAGAAGTTGTTCATTAGAAAAATTTAATATGAATTAAAACGGTGCTATTATGGGAATAGTATGTAATTTTCAATGGAAAATAAAATAATGATAGTTAAGCATACTATTCTATAAAATTGCAAGTTTTGCAGTTATTTTACAGTAATCAAATCAGTATAAAGGTTTTATCTGTTGAAAAGTTTCTAATGGGAGGGTAGACAAACGACAACTCAAGAAATATATTTTTCTCGGCTCGGGTGACTCTTTTCGTCTCGCTCGCTAAAAGTAAATATTGAAATGAAGCCAGTTAGAGAAAGATGCAGAGATGTAGAATTATAAGTTTTTATTAAAATTTACAAAGATATGAAATATAACTTGAATTTATGGCTTTCCCATTAAAATCCTCTGTAAACACAGTAGCACGGGAGTCGGAGTGGAGTCAGTCGTGTCGTGAGGTAAAAACAAACTAATAAATGTATTCTTTTGATGTCTTTTTACCAGGAAGAATGTTTCATTCTGTTGGCACACGGATAAAACTCATTAACAGGAAGGAAGGAAAACTGGGAAAACGAAGATGATACTTTTGATAGTCAAGTCATCATAATGATGATGATGACGATGACGACGAGACGATGCGATGCGGACTCACACATTATTCTTTGACACAGATCACCATTCATATATATATTTGCTTGCACCTATGGTGCAAGCAAATATGTATATGAATGGTGATCTGTGATTCTTTGAAAGATAATAACAGAGTTACATCAAAGTTACATGAGAAAATACTGATATAAAAGTGCGTGCGTGTCAATTTCACATACGCCTTGAAAATATATATTAGAATTGCACGCAAAGCTATTGCATTTTTTTGCTACTCTCACTCTGCCCATGTGAAAATGCAATATTACTTCCGCTCATCTCACTCAAGTCAACTCCCCCACTGTTTTTTTCCATTCAGGGAGAAAATTAATAAAAAGGAGCAGTCGGTTTTATAGTATCATTATCTAACGAACGTATGTACAGCCTTTTTGGATTGCTGCACTACTGCACTGCTAAAATTGGATTCTGCTTTCACTTTCTTCCCCCTTCTGAGCGTATGCTTTTATTACTCCACTGAACAGAATGAGTTTCTTTCATGCTCATGTAATAATTTTCGCTTGGAGGAGAAAAGTAAATTAACTTTACCCCTTTCCTCCTATTCATTTTCCCTTTCCATACCTGAGCCAATACATGCGTGTGTGCATAGTTTTTTGTATACTTTGTCTACATTTCACTTATGTGTCAAATTACATAACATATTTACACTATAGTTCATATAAAGGTCTGTATTATTAGTTTTTTCTTCATAAAATGACATGACATGGCAAAAACACAAATGTGTGTACTGTGTACACGTGCTATGTAAACTATACATAGTTAAAATTAATGTATACTTTTATATTAATGTGTCCGTTTCATGTCCATCTTTTTTGATTAGTAAATAAATAATAGAAATGACGTGAGTTTTTCTCTTGTAATGGAAAGCAAACCAATTTATAGTATAAATATTGGGATAACATTTTATATTGGGGTAACTGGATACATTGAGGTTGGTGGTCGGGGATGGTCAGTGATGGTGTCAGGATATTTGTTATTCTCCATAAATTATTACAGACAGGTGGAATTCAGGACTAGGATGTGATATAAGTATGTAGTGCAAAGTTTTTTGTAACAAAAGACAAAGTTGAAACTGACAAATGATGATGATGGCTTGATTCTCTCCATCATTTCAGTTTGATGAACAAAGAAAAGGCTTGTGTCTTTCTAGAAGACTGGTGAAAAATGAGAGTAAAAACTGGCTATGTGACTGGTCTGGTAGTCTGGTGCATCTCCATTCGCATTCTCCATCCATCCATCTCTATATCATGTTATATGTATGAATATCTGCCATGCCAGTTTTGCTTGGTATTCCCTTTTGACGTGACTTAGAGCATGCCATAAACCTTTGCCATATGTAAACAAATAAATTTGTCAAAAAGAACTAAACCAATGTTTTCATAGTATGAATCTTCTTCTCTGAGCTCTTGTGTAATTTTTATGTATTCACAAAAATACACTGACTGACTATTCAGATAATTTGATTCATGATTTGATTATACGTTTGGCATGCTATAAATTTGATGCATGAAATGAAAAACACATTTGCAAAAGAGTTTTTTTTTGGAGAGACGAGACGTGAACGAAACAGAGATATTCTTTTATTGACCCAACTCAAACTGCATTCTTTTACGGAAGAGTCGTCGTATAATTTAAAAAATCTCCAATTTATTTATTACTTTCCACCTGTCTGTCTCTCAATACTACAAAGAGGATGAGTATTTTGATTATACATTTAAATGACACCACTAATTTGAAATGTTGTTTGGCTTTGCTTTAGCTTTGATGAGCCCTAAAGGCAGCAGCACAAAAAGGATCCCAAGTGGAAGTGCTGCTGAATGTCAATCGAAAATGCAAATACAAATTGTAAAAAAGAATGGAATGCGAATGCAGAGATGATCAAAAACAAATACCAAAAAAGTCATGCAACACCTGAGTTAATTTTTTTTGAAGTTGTCATTGAATATGCGGTTATATGCTGTCAAAGCGTAAATCCTGTTTTAAATGTACCGACCACTGCACCGTATTTTCAACGTATCTCTTTCCATTTTCTATCCAGTATTGAATTTCATTAAGGATGACGATGATTATATCATTATCGCTGTTTGAAGCCACTCTTTAAAGTATGCTTGGATTATTATTGCTCTCTCTTAATAAATGCGTACACACTACATTTACGTCCATTATTTAAGGTTTGGAGACAACTTTTTATTTTGGCTGGGTAATAAAAAGAGGTGTGCATTGACAACTCACAATCACAATATGCACCTGTGTCTCTATCCAACCTTGTCGGATGGGTGAAATGAATGGCTATTAAAAAAATTCGCTACTGGCTTGACTGCTGACAATAAATTGGTGCGGTGGTGGTGGTGGATGGTGAATAGTGGCGATGATGATGATTAGAAGAATGGCTATACAATGAAAAGAAGCAATCCACTTGTAAAAAAATAAATATCTGCTTTCTTTACTGCTTGTTTGAGTATATTACATTTTTAATGATGAGACTTTTCGCAGGTGTTACCCAAATACGAAAAATATCCAGTCTTGTTTATGGTAAGGTGTTTTTACAGTTATTATTCAACAGAAAAGAGTTGTGTTTTTTTCTCCTGTCATCATTATCAAGTAGCTTATGATGTGGTTTTTCGGCTACCGACATAACTACCGAGACCGCTTCTTCTGTTTATTACAAGAAGATGGGAAAGGGAAGAATATGATGATATGATATCAGTAGTCAGTAGAGTTGTGTGTTTTGCTTTTTTAATGCTGCCGGCTTTGCTACTTTTTTTGGGTGGATGTTTTTTTGTGTATGGCTTTGGTCTGACTTTGGCATTTTCCCCAGTAGGCAGTGGTGGCTGTAGACAAGGTTGTTTTTTTCTTTGATGATTTTTGGTTGTTGGTGGATATCAATAGGAAAAAATATATGAGTTGCCAACACTCTTTGCTACTTTATCATAATCATCTTTGGAGAATGGAGAGAAAAAAAGATGCGGTGCGTACGTAGTTATCACACCTTCTTGAGCTTATTAACAAAACTATCATGAAAAGTTGAAATGAGTGGCGGTGTTGGGAAAAGTATGAAATGAAATATGAAATGTTATAATATATAATGGTGGTGGTGGTGGAAGGAGAATATTTTTCTTGCTGATTATATGAACAATGCATATATTTTTGTGGGGAAAGAGAGGAAAATTTTGTTTACAAGGTTGGTATTCTGTTGAGGAAAAAAATATTCATAATTTAGGAGGAAAATGAATGGTTGTTAGTAAAGTTGTTGTTTGATGTAAATGTGTATGCAAAATACAGGCGTATGGTGTAAAGTATATTTTGGTGAGAATGAGAAGAAGACAAGACAGGGTGTAAATCACTTTTGGATGTTTCGCAGGTAATTCTTTTGCAAGAGAGGCTTGATTACATTTTCTGTTTTGACAGCACAAAGAAGAAGAAGGGAAAAGGTGAGTAGTGAAGTGAGTAGTATGATAGGCAGGTAGTTTGATGGAGAGAGAAACTGGAGAATGGAATGTTGGGGAAAAAGTTGGCAAGAAAATGCCAAAAATAATTAGGATAGTTGGTAAATGGTGATGATGATGGTAATCGATATATTAAGTAAACTTGAAAGTATAGAAAAACAATATATAGCAAATTTAAGTTTATGGTGGGTAGTGTGGAGGAGTAAAGTGAGGGTGGTAATTGGTAAATGAAAAAAGTAAATGTAAATAGGATAATTAAAATTCAATATTCACTTAAAAGTGATAAAAAAGGGAAAAAAGTGATGAATGGGTTTATGGGGAAAAATCAATTAAAGGAGAAAAATGGAAATAATTGAATACCAGGTCAAAATTGTAAAACTTATGGCCTCTTGTTATTTTTAAGAAACAATTGAGGAATATACCGACCAAAGGTTCGTAGGTTGGAGAACTGATCATGGTAAAATGGGCGGAAACTAAACTAAAAGATTTATTTTCCAATCGATTATTTAACTATTTACATTTTTACTTAACTAATTGTAATTTATAAATTTAAAATAAACACAAAACGACAACACTACCACCGACCACTGCACTGATTTACATTTCATTTCCATAAAACTGCAATTTTTTCAAGTTTCCAAAAAAAATTCTTTTGTTTATTATTAACTTTCACTTCTTAAAAACTTTTAAAATTCCTAAAAAAACTAATGACATTTTTACACAAATATCCTACTAAATCTCAGTCTTATTTTCCTCAAAACTTCCGCATTTGCATCGCATATCCCAGCCTTTCCCAAAAAAAATCCATTTTTTTGCACAATAATCCATTTCCCCACACATAAATTTTCACTTTAAAAACTACAAACTCTAAAAATAACCATTTCTTTTACATCATCCCACACGCTCTCATCACAAATCATAATTTTTCTACTCCACAGAAAAAAAACAACCCACAAAAAATATCCCTATCCAAACCAAATGGTTTTCAGATGTCGTCTCAGGTCGCCCCAAAACTTACCAAAAAAATCTCTCCCAATCTTCTAGCTTTTCGCTATTGCAAAAATCCACTGCTTACACTAATATTGATATGTACCTGCAAAAAAATCTAAAATACTTCTAATTTTTAAGAAATTTTCCCCGAAAAATAGTTTCAGGTCCTTACCAACCTACACATCTTCACAAAGTGACTTGACTTGATTCACAAAGTGCCTTAAAACCCCAAAATATATATGCACTCATATCTCTAATAACTTTGTCATAACTTTTTATATAGCGTAGATGACAAAATCTTCTACTTACACAACACATCATACCATCCATACCACCTCCCCCTTTTCCACCTCATTACACCCCAATCAACTAACCAATCCAATTCTCACAAACCATACATATATATTGAGATCCTATCCTCAACACTTTTTCTTCACTTGATAATTATACAATTTTGCATTCTTTTTTTACTAAAAATCTCCACATTATTTAAATCACACACACAACTTAATATATATACTAAGTTTACATGGGAAAAGTCAGAGATTTTCAATTTACAATACTAGCTAGCTTTACTGGCCAGGCCACTATAACTTCCATAATAGCAAATTTGTAGTAATAATGGTCCTCATCCTCCACAAATGCCAGGCAAATGAGGAGACCCCAACCAATAATAATCGCCATACTCAATACTAACTCAAATCCCCACACCACTTACTTTACCAAATACACAAGCGAAATAAGTAACGTAATGTCAGTTTTTTAAAACAGCGCAGCAGCAGCAGCGTAGTATTTTACGCAAAAATATATGTATATTCGTGAGCATAACATGATGAATCCCTAACATTGAATTGAAGTCATCATAACAGCTTAAGTATCAAGTATACAGCCAGAAAACAACCAACAAAGCTGGATAGATGAATAGAATATATTTTTTCCCCTTTGCTTCTCTTCTTACCCTGGCTTGCCCTGGCCAGTTTTAGATTTAGTTACTCATGTGCAAGTGGTGTTGGTGTTAATGTTGCAAAATTTGCCAAAAAGTACAGCTAAGGACCTTAATATAAAGTTATCCAGTCCATTAGTATTGTTAGTCATTCATTCACCAAAAAAATTGGTTACTTGCCTTGAAGAAAGTTGGAAGGAATGTCTTTCTGTAAGTTTTTGTCCTTTTTGTATTGTAAGTTACATGCTAAATATATAGTACTTATATGTTATAGTACTGCTTGTTGTAAAGTAAGAAGGTAAATTACTAAAAAATCAACATAAAATATAACGTGAAGATGAAGATATACATACATTGGTGATATAGACAACGTCTTGTCTTAATAAAGTGTAATGTACAGGTTGCCCCCTAGTCCCCCAAGAAAGTAAAAGCTTTGTACAAAATACCTATACAAATATTTTTTGTATGAGTGACTCATTCAATCTAACAAATTTAAAGAGATTTGGTTTTTTGGTATACAAATATAAATGCAACAAATATACTGAGTATATAGAAGTTTAAATGATTCACTTTTACAAAAGTACACAGTTTGGAAGGTTATTTGGATTGGAGAGATGCAGTTGGACAGGGAGTGCTATAAAAAGATATAAAAATATATTGGGAATTGTAGAGCGTGATATATGAATGTATAGGAATGTTAGTAGAGTATGAGAGGAAACTGGACAAGGGGGATGTTGATATTTTTTGGGTGATCTTTTAGATAAATTCTTTTTATACTTACTACTGTATCTTTTGTGGTGATACGCATCTTTCCAGAAAAGAAAAAAAATCGATAGGGTCCACTGCAAGTTTTGAGATGTGATAGGGTGGTCAGTGGTTTTATGCGTGGTGGTTTAGGATATATACTTTTGGAGAGGAAGTACGTTTTTTTCCGGTGGTTTTTCGTTTCTGGAGATTTGGAAGTAAATTGACAGTAGCAGGAGAAAAGTGACTGTGATTGCAATCTGTGTGGTTTTTGGTTAAGATTTTTAAAATAGTTGAGGAATATGCGAGGAGGAAGGGTGTTTTAATTAATTATTAAAATGGGAATCAATTCTCCAATAAAAGGGACCACTACACAAACACCAGCTTCCGGAGGAACAGGTGCGCCTTCACAGAGTCCGTCGATGACGAGGCTTTTAGAAATTCAGAATGAGAAGGAACCCCAGTTGGTGAAGGATAGCGGGGGTGGAGGGGATGGGGGTGGGGATGATGACGATGAACTTTTGAAACTACACGATGCTGTTTGTGAGGAGGATTTGGATGAAATTCAAGAGTTGATTGAGGAGGACGGGGGAAAATTGGTTTTTCATCAGGATGACGAAAGGAATACACCTTTGCACACGGTTTGTTTAAGAGGTTTGTATAAGAAATGAGTTAATTGTGAATTTTTACAAGTTTTTTTAATGGTGGAACTTTCACTTAACTGTTTATATAATTATATAATTTTTTGGGTGGATAATTAATAGGTGATGACTTGGCTACTGAGAAAGCTAAGTTATTATTGGGTGTGGAAGAGAGTGAAGAGTATCCGTACACTTGTAATGTAATCAGGAAGGAAATTCTGACATGGCAGAATATTCAGGGAATGACCCCATTGCAGTTGGCGTCCAGGAATAGGATTCCAGAATTGGTGAAAGCGTTGCTGAGATGGGGAGCGGATCCAAAATTGCAAGATGGGAAGGATGGAAATACGGCTTTGCATTTTGCAGCGGAAAGTGAGTTGAATTTAAAAAAAATTAGAATTCACTTCCGGTTTGAAAAAATAATGTGATGTGAATTTGTGACTTGTGACAGGTGACACGGATAATGCTACGGAATGTGTTAGAGCCATTTTAAACTGTGACCCAACTCGAAAGATTCTGAATGTTTTGAACCACAAAGGTCAAACAGCTTTGCATAAGGCGATTGCAAAAAAGTGTGAAAAAATGGTAAGATTTTTGATCAGTATTGAGCGGGGGTGTGATCTGGGATTGAAGGATAAGGAGGGCAAGACCGTACTTCATCATGCTTGTTCGGGACCAGGGGAGAATGAAAAGAGTGTGCAGGTTGTGAAAGCACTGTTATCAAAATGCACAAAAAAGCAGATCAACGAAGCGGATGAAGGTGGCAGGACTGCTCTACATATTGCAGCTATTCAGAGACTGCCAATGATTACATTGGCTTTGGTAGCTAATGAGGAGACGGATGTGCAAAAGAGAGATGGGAAGAGGAGAACTGCGCTTCATTATGCTACGGAAAATGGTAAAACAGCTTTGTAATGATTAAAAATTAAATAAGATGAAAATTTATAAAATTGAAGTTAATTTTTAATTATTTTTAAATAGGCTGTTATCCAAAAGGTTACCAATGCGTGGAAGTCCTCATCTCAAAAAAATTCAAGGAGAAACGAGACGCAGTAAATTATTTATTCAAAAATGAAGACGATGCGGGGGATACACCTTTCATGCTGGCTTGCCAAAACTGTCCGGTGCGAACAATGGAAAAATATTTAACGGCAACTACAGATCCACAACATTGGTATATTACATTACATTTCAGTGTAATTATTATAATTACCTCTGGTTTTTTGAAAATATGCAATTTTCTGTCATCACATTTTACACACATTTGCATTTAAGTGTACAAGTACAAGAAGTACACGCATAAAATATTATGAAAAGAGTTACCCCATTTTACTCACTTAAAAAATATACACAGAAAAATAAGCTGTACGCATTATCATAGCTTTTTACCAGCAGCAATTCTGGTTATACGTCTGCTCACGAAAGGGGTGAAAATGTGACTGGCTCTGTGGCTCTGGAGTTTGTACGCTTTTTAATCTGTAAATCCAGCCAAAAGAAGAAGACTACTCAGAAAAAACACTGCACTTTTCATACTTATCTTTCTGCGTACATTTTAAAACATTGAAAATGCAGAGAGTAATAGGTGCACTGTGCAATATGCACTGTGAATACTGCATTGCTCGTAATGCGTTTTTTATATGATTTTTTTCTAAACGTTTAATGAAGTAATAATTTGGATTGGATTTTGGATTTTTTTTGTTTGATAGGTTGAGTGAGAAATATATAACAATGTTATATGAAAACTGCCCACTTTCCGTGCGGGCGTTAATGGACAGAGCATTTTGTGAAGATAAGAGGGTTCTAATGGATAATGATATGGAGGATGCCTTATTGGTGGACTATGGGTAAGAATTATTTTTTTTGAAAATGCTCTTTTCTCCGTATATGTATTTTTTAAAGATGGTAATTACAATGGGAAGATGATGATGATGACAGATATGGAAAAATGGAAAGCAAACAAAGTTATTATTATGGGGAATGACTATGTGCATTAGAAAGAAAATGTATTTTTTTGGAGGGATGATAATTTTGTATAGCTATTATAGTTATTAGTGTAAGTTTATCATTTAAAGTCAGAAATTATTAGTGGGCATATTTTATATTTGCAGGTCCATAACCGGCTATGTGGATCCCGTCACAAGTTGCCGGCAACAAGAGACGAAATACTTGTTTGAATCGCTTTCGTGGAAATATGACACTCAAAAGGAAATCCTGTTGCACCCACTTGTTCAGTTGTTTGTCATTAAAAAATGGCGACGACTTAGTCCCATCATTACGTTTTGGATAATTTGGCAGGTAAGAAAAAATGAGTTTTTTTAAAAGATGACCAATATGGAAAAAATAATTTTTATGACCAAATTTATATATTTTTTTTTTAAGTTTATTTGGCTCCTGTCCTACACAACTTTGGTATTATCCGCGTACCGAAGTGGTCACACTGGTAGCACGGCTGTGGCCGTTGTTGCTGCAACGCTTATGGCCATTTACATTCTTGCATCGATTCTCAATGAAAGCTTTGAAATTTATGGGTTGGGGATCAAGTATTTTAGAAGTGTTACCAATTCGGTGCAAATTTTACAAAATGTGTTGGCGATTATTGCAATGGCACCGGTTTTTGCGAATGGGGAGCCGGCAAAGTGGCAAAAATATACGACAGCGGTTAGCAAATTTTTTAAAGAAAAAAAAAAAATTTATAAATTTTATAGCTTTTAAAATTTAAAATTTAATTCATTGTGCAAATTTAATTTGTTTTTAGGCTGGTATACTCTTGGCCTATGTATTGAGCATGCGAGAAATTGGAAAACTGCAGAGCAAAATAGGTTTGGTGATTGAAGTACTTAAACAGGTGCTTATCCAAATTTCTCAGGTGCTCTTATGCTGTTCGCCGTTAATTATCGGGTTTACTTTGGCTTTTATGATAATTTTTGAAGAGGTGAGCGTTTCTTAAAATGATAAACGTAAAAATAACGTAATTGAAAATTAAATTTAATTGAGGAAATTTGCATTATTTTTTGTAGCACTCTTCATTGAACAGCATATTTCCCAAGCCAATTGTCAAAATACTTGTGATGATGACTGGAGAAATCGATTTTGAGGATACATTCAACCATGAAGAGGAAGAAGGTGGTGGGGATAAGGGGGCGACGGAGGGCAGTGGAAATGGGAGTGGGATCGGAGGAGAAAGGTTGGGTATCGTCGGAGGTGAACTTTTGACCTACCGGGTTATCCATTTGATTTTCTTCCTGGCATTTTTGATAAGCGTGCCTGTCGGATTTTATAATTTGTTGACTGGCTTTGCCCTCGACAAAGTTATGGAATTGAGGGAGAGGGCAAAAGTGGGCCAATTGGCGAAACAAGTGGAGCATATCTATTATATTGAGAGTTTGCTCCTTGGACTCCGTCCTGTGGGGAAAGTGTTGAGTCATGAGCAGATGACGTATTGGCTGAGGAAAATGAATGTGACGACAGTTAAATTGGATAATGAACAAAAGTTCCAGACTGTCTTTAGGGAAAAGCTGAGGAAGGCTGGGGGACATTTGAGAAATGAGTGGAGTTTCTGGGATTGTGTTTGTGGTGGGGGGAAAATGGTGGGGAGGGGGAAATGCTGTGAGAGGAGACTTTCTACAGAGGTCATTGAACAAATTTATGCGTTGGGGTCGAATATTACGGAGAGGAGGAATAATGAGGTGTTGCAACAGGAACAGATTCAAGCGATGAAATAAATTTGTACAGTGTACAATTTTAATTCTATTAATTTCTGGTAATTAAAATACTTAATTGTGTGCAATTAGTGTGTAGTTTTAAAATTAATTGAATGTTAAATTTCCGGTGGCCATCCAATGATAATAAAATGTACTTAATTACTCATTAAAATATAACTGGGAAATGGTCATTTCTAAAGTGTAATTATAATTGTTACTGTTTTTGTTAAGTGTTCAATTGAAAATATGGTTCATTGTTTTATAAACTGGGATCATAGTTTTTTAGAGTAGATATATAAATTAGAATACAATTATATTTAATTGTAGTAGTAGCAAAAACATTAAAAAATATGTTATTTCCTAACTATCCGCCTTCCTTCTTATCCTATTTTAATTGTGCAATTAATTTTGACGAAAATAAAGACGACCGCAATAAATTCGATATATGTAATTAAACTTGACTTGGTTTTGAAATTCACAGTTTTTTACTTCACAAAATATTCTCACATATTCAGTTAATCACAATCAGTCCATCTTCCAAAGGAAAATTAGAGGAAAAACAAAATTACAAAACTGGTTTACAAAATGGTTACAAGTTTATTTAACTTTATCAATTATTCTTAAAAGATAATATAATGATTTTAAAGCTTGTTAACCCCCACGTCTCTTTTGGGTGCTAATATACAACACATTATTTCCCCGGATGAAAGTGTCCCCATACTTATTTTTCAGTTGACCGTTGCAGTACTCCTCAGTTTGTTCCAGGGCAATGTTCATGTAGCCGTCCAAACAAACGAGGACACCTGTTCAATAAATAAGTGTACACTAATTAGTACAAAATTTCACAAACTATTCTGCAAACTATATCATACATTCAAGTCTTTAAATTTAATTTTTACCTCTGTAATCCACTCCATTGTTTAGCTTTACAACCACCGGTCTTCCTTTAATGGACTCCAGGTACTCCTGCAATTTCTCCTTTCTATTCATTTTGAAGCACCTGCCTTGCCTTGTCACCTACAACTGTCAAAATTATTTACCAAGTTAAAACTTGATTACCTTCTAAATTAAAATTCACATCCAAAGCCAAATGAGATTCAACAGTTTATTTTTAAGTGTAAACTGATTACCTTGTTTGAAAGCTTAATTAACTGATTACTTTACACCTTCCTGATTAACTCGAAGATTTTAAATGACTGTCAACCTGGAAAAACGCATTTAAAATTAACTTTCAGCCAAAAACGTGCTCTCACAAAAACAACTTGTCAAAACATCTAAAAAACAGCCGATTTTTACATTCTCAATGCATTGCATTGAATGCAGACGTCAACATTACCGAGATGCGAGAGAGCCAATAAGAACGCAAAAGATACTACATACTATGATGCTTTGTAAATGTCTTTGTTCCGCATGAAACGCTTATCTTAACCATATTCAATGAAGAGCAAAGATTAATGAATGCAAATTGAAATTATAACACAAAAAAGTAATTAAACCGAAAATTTTCAAGATAAGACAAACAACTGTATTTTGAATTTATTTCATGTTCAAAAAAAGTAGACTGGATTGGAATAAGAATATTTTCAACGAAAATAAGAAAAAAATCCAAAAATTTCATCGGTTAGGTAGCAAAGCTGCAAAAGAATCCACATCCGCCCCCGCATCGTCCTTAAGACTCTGGCTCTGTCTTCACGTTCCCTGGCATGTGACCAGGTGCCTTCTTCTCAGCATCGGTTCTGAATTTCTTGAACCTTCCAGACCTTTCGTCTCGGTCGGAGTTACTGAATTTCTTGTACCTTCCAGACCTATCATCCCGACGGTAATTACTCTGCAATGGTTTCCCAGCTTCCGGGGCGGCCGGAGGTTTCATCTCTGTCTAAAAATTACAAAAAAAGTTAATTTTTCAGTAGAAAATTCGTAAGTTAATTTGAAAAAAATTAAAAGGTTTTTTACATAATTGTTAATTACCTCAGATTTCATGAAAACCACCTGAGAAATCTCACTTTCCCCATAATCAAACTCCAAAGCTGGATCGCAAAGGTCTCCAGTAAAATACTTGATTGGATGAAGCACCTTTCCAGTGAGCCCTTCATAAGCCCTTTTAGCTGCTTGCAGTTTGGCATACTCCTCAACAAAGCTTTCACCTTTAAAAAAAATATTAAAGTTTATTAATTTTAAATAGATGCTTGAATAATTATCATTTAAGTGTTAATTTATTTATTTACCTTTGTAAGCCGCCTTGCCCACAAGATAAGTGGCGACAAACAAGTAATCCAAATCACTACATCCACCATGTCGTCTTTTAGGTCTCGTTACTGGCCTGACTGCTACATAATTAGCAGTATCCAAGTTCCTTTCAATAGCTGCCTTCTCCAACATGTGGAAAATCCGGGGATTAATGAACACCTCTGGCAACACGGCATACTCTGGCACCTGGATTTTGCAATTATTATCCATTTTGGCATACTGCTCCAAAAATTCCACGGCTGCCATTTCCCTTGCTACTTGCTTCCGACTGGAGTCTGCCACCACTGTAATTAAATATGATTAAAATACATTAAATTATTACATTCTAATTAAAAATTTAAACGAGAAATAATAAGATATTGAAAGATTTTTTTAGTTAGCATACCTTTTAGGTCACCAGAACTGATAATGCAACGCCACTTGTGTGACCACTCCCTCATAAATTCCCAGTTCTTTCGTGCGCCAACCAGGATTGTTACTGGAGCGCCCTTTCGTGCTAAATAGGCAACAGCTCGGTAGGGAGTGTACTCTGGATACTCCAGTGGTGCGTCACTTCCAATGGTTCCGGTGGTGGTGACATCCTTTTGGCGACTCTGCTCGTCGGCACTGGCGGCATCGTTTTGGCGACTCAGCTCGTCAGCACTGGTGGTGGACCCGGGCCCAGCTTCAATTTTCACAAGGCTTGATGAAATGGTTGATGGCTTGAAAGAGTTTTGCATGCCATCATCATCATTATCGTCGACCTCCATGACCTCTTCAATGATATCGTCCAGAGAATGGGTCATAGGGTCAATATTGCGTAACCGGATTTTCTGAATTGGTGCCCTTCGATAAGCATCAGTACTCTGAGACATCTGGTAAGAGCGTTTCCGTGTAGTGCGATTAGGACCCGTGACTTGTTGACCAGCGTGGTTTAACGTAAGATCCATTGGAGAACTTTGATCATTTCCGGTTGAATTTCTACAAAAGCGGAAATTGATGATCTCGTCTAATGACATCTTGTAAGGATCCATCTTGTTTCTTTTTTTGAAAAAAATAAGAGATTTTCTTCAAAATTAGTTTGCTTTCAAGTTATTTTCCAAGGAATTCAACTTTGTGGCAGTAAGTTTGAAAGAGAGGTTATTTGAGAGAAAGCAGGCGACAGCTTAAGATCACGAGGACCAAAAATAGAATGACTTGAAAATTGTGGAAACCTTGCTTTTATACTTGTTAACTTTCTTTGTTTCGAGGAAAAATTATTGAAGAAAGATTTTGACACAAAGGAATTTAATATTCATATTTTTTCAAAGTTTTATCAATTTTTGTGTGGACCGGACCGGAAGTACCTGAATGAGAATCATGAATTTATGATTTTATGAGCAATGAACTTTGATCCAAATTTGAATTTTATAACCTTTCATTAATTTATTTTATTTCTTGATTTTCATTTACAAAAACATTATTTTTAAAGATGAATGATAATGGAAATTGGTAATACTTGATTTTACTTCAATTGCATATAAAAATATTAAAATCGCATTTGACCCGAGTTTATTTTTTCCATTGAATTTTCATCAAGTTTTAAGAACTTCTGAGTGGTAGGATCCAAGTAGTAAAGAGGGTCCTTAATTTTTGTCAAGTCGTAGCCATCACTTTGTAAGCGGACTTTAGTGACTTTGAAGGTACCTAAATTTGAACGTCCACAAAAAAATATTTCAAATATCAGAATTTCTCCAGTAAGAAGATAAGCAGCAGTCCTCCAATTGCTACATTGTAATGCAAATGTAAATGTACGAAAAAATACGAAAAAAGCCTTCCAGTTCACCTGTCATATCAACTTGATCCAAAATTCTAAGAAACAAAGGCTTTGGATATGGAGGCAACGATATGCAAATTCCAGCTGCCAATTTATCCAAATCTAAGCATTTTTCCGGGTCTGCTACAGCAGCCATTCCAGCACGACCTTCAGTGTTAGGTACTTTCACTCCATAAACTGCGGCGTCTTTGTGGCTTGTATAACCACTTATTACTGATTCGACCTTTGTACCAAATTAACATATAAATACTTAAATATCACAAACAAACAAAGGAAAAAAATACTAAACTTAATCACAAAATTAAATTTTTAATTGAAATTACTTCAGTAGTTGACACATTTTCTCCTTTCCAACGATAAGTATCTCCAGTTCTATCTTTGAAATAAAAATAGCACAGGTTATCCATCACAAGGACATCGCCTGCGAAAAAAAATATTCTCAGACAATGAATATTTAGTTATCTTAATTTTATCTTAAATTTTTTTCATGTTCAAAGTCCAAAAAATCCAACCTGTTCTAAAAGCTGCATCTCCCTTTGCAAAGACATCCCTCACAATTTTTTTATTTGTTGATTGACCATCAGTATACCTAATTTATTTTCGCAATTTTAACCATTCATTAAAAATGTAATACAAAACTTATAATTTTCTCTCCTTAACTAAAAAAATAATCATACAATTCAATTTAAAAATTAACTGACGACTATAATTATACCCTTGAAAATCTCTGATTGGATGCCTTTCCACAATTTTTCCCATTAATTCTCCAGGCTCATTAGGTTTACATCTTATGCATAATCCAGTCTTTGGATCTCTCAAAGGCTCCCCCGTGAGCTCATCTACTTTAATAAGGGCTGTGGGTAGGACAGAATAGACAAATCGGGGAACAAAGCCAACGGCTCCAGTTTTGCTATCCACGTTGGCTAAAATAAAATATAAAACAGTTTAACTGTTACTTTTCATAATTACTCAGCACACAAGGCATTAAACCAAGGCATCTCTTTCAAAATAAAATCTTGGAAGTTGTTAAGATAAGTATATTGACGTACACAAATTACAATTCCCTTCCGTCGACCCATAAACCTCCCCCACTTCCGGGATATTAAACCGTTCCACAAATTCATCCCAAATTTCATGTCTCAATCCATTTCCACTCATTAACCGAACTTTATGTGCCTTATCCAATGGCCCTGGAGGCTGTGCCAATAAATATCTACACGTTTCTCCCAAATACTGCGCTACAGTCACATTATATTTGATACAATCCTTCCAAAACTGACTAGCAGAAAACTTTTTCCTGATGACCAACGAGCTCCCAAAGAGAAGAGCCTGCCCCACCCCCACCATTCCCCCAGTCATGTGATACAAAGGCAAGGAATCGTAAACAATGTCATCTTTTGTAACGCAATTCATAAAATGGACGCCATTTGCTGCCATCATAAAACGGTATTGCTTTATTACAGCAGCTTTTGGTAGACCGGTGGTACCCGAAGTGTAAATGTAGTAGAGGCTGTCATTTAACTTCATTTGATTGAGTTGAGAAGGTGTGGAGATGGATGCAGAGGAGATTTCTAGGTCAAAGTTTAAAATGTCTGGGGGTAAGGGATTGGCACCGTTTCCGGAACAAAATTTTGGGATGTTTTGGAGAGTTTTGGGGTCCAGTTCTAAAATAGAGCGGACGGCGGAATCAAGCTCGTAACCGAAAATTAGGGCTTTCGCGTTCACAATGTTGATACAGTGGAGAAGGGATTGTTGGCGGAGATTGTAATTTACAAGGGCTGCAGTGGCACCAATCTTAATTATAATTAAAGTTAATTGTTTTTATTTTTTAAATATTTTTTTCAAATTAAAATCGAAGTTGGTTTTCAAAAATATTTTGTAACCTTACTTTGTTCAGACCAAGCCAAATGCATACATATTCCGGTCTACTTTCCATAAATAATGCTACGGTATCCCCTTTTTTAAATCCTAATTTAGCGAAATAATTGCCAATTTGATTGCTTAACTGTTGAACTTGGCGGAATGTCCATTTTTGATCTTCGTAATAAAAGCATATTTTATCTGGGTACTCTTCAGCGTTTCGTTCTAGGTATTTGGCTACTGTGAAATTATTCCGGTCGGCCCAACGAATACTTCGGAGAACTCTGGCGAATCTCGAAATGCCCCTAATTAATTTTTAATTGAATTAAGTTGCAATTTAGTTTGACTTATTTAATTAATGATTTTTTTAATTCAAAAAAACTTACCGAATGTCACGAGGTAATGCTTTTAATGTGTAGTAGATATCTTGATAATTTTTAATTGCAACGGCAATGAGTCCTATTTTTAGGGAAGATTTTAAAGATTGTAACCAAAATGAAAGGGATAAAAGGTGGGAAGAAAGGGTTAAGTTGCTGGAATCATGTTCCAATTGATATAAAGTATATGCGCTACACGCTGTGAGTAAGGTGAGAAATCTGGGATTTCTGACTGTGGCATTTAGTAGCCCGTGAACTATGCCTTGAATGTAGTACTTGGCTACTTGAATATTTTCTTGGGCATTTCCAGACATTTTTTCTGGAGAAATTTAAAAAATTAAATTTTTGGAAAGGTATTTTCTTAGCTTTGTGTCCCAATTTGAACTGAATTTATCAGAATGAATCATTGAAATTAAGCCATGCCACGTTTTGAAATGCTATTCATTATAATCATTTGAGTGCGTGTGTAAAACCAGCCACAAATCAATATTCCATTAATACAACTCACGTCATAAAAATAAATGATAAGAGTAAAAATGATAAGGGGAAAAGATAAGAGTGACCAGTTCAATCTCACCTGTTGCGTTACAAAGTGCAACAAGAAAATGTGCCGCCGCCTGCGGCTGCCGGTCGTTTGGCACGCATGGATTTGACATGACGTGACATGTGTGGATAATAAAATTGATAATGAAACATTTTTTCTGAATCAAATAAATCACAGAAAGATTATCTTTATATTTTTATTCATGGGAATATATTTGTATTAAAGTGAATGACTAGACAAGCCAATGTAATATTAATCCGGTAGACAAGAATCATATTTTAATAAATGTGGAGTAGGTATTGTTGTGAATGAAATGAAGTTTTCGAGCAATCTGTCAAAAGGACATCTAAAAACAGCTTTTTATAATTAAATGTCAATTAGTTTTATTTATTTATTATGGATTTTCCAAAAATAAGAGTGCTTTCTTGTTTTGCACGTGTACTTTCATTCTTTAAAATATTTTTAACAGATAATTTATTTTGTTGAATGCAATCATGAGTCATATTTTTTACGATCATTCTTGGTCTTCCCATCAACGATCTTCCAGCCTTTCTCACAAGTCATCATTCTGGACAAGATGCAAAGAAAATTGCAATTAGCATCTAAATAGGCATATTACACATGCCATTCATTAGCATAGGACATCCTTTGTAAAAATACTAGTCCATTGCACAACTCAGTTTCCTCACTTAACTCATTAGTTCTTACGAACAAAATAGGAAATTAAGATGGGTTGAAAATTTTAAGCTACAAAAATGCAATTGAAAGTAGTTTGCTGAATTGGATAATGGTTTTGTTTGCGTTGCAGCATATTTGTAGGTTTGTAAGAATTTTAGGATGAACCGATGATGGGTCCAATAAGGAAGACCTTGGATATGGTCATCATCGCCACTACCACCACCAAATAATTAAACGAGTTAATTGTCAAATGTTAATGATTGATTTTTCCCTGATGCGGTGTTTGCGTAACGTTTACAAATATGATTATTTTTAGAATGAAACTAAATACCAAACAGATTTAAAATTATAAGTTGAGTATGAAAAAGTTTACTCTCTCGGAAAAGTCAAGTTAGTACTATCCTTCGATCGATTCTTTTGGTCTTTAAAAAAAATTGTGTGAATACACTTTGTTTAAAAGATCCAATTTTTTAAAAGTTTATCTCAAAAAAATCTAGAATAAAATGACGACTAAATTAGTCTTCAGGTCATTTTGGGTGTTAACTGTGGTTTTAATTGTAAGTCAGTTTGACTCCGTTAGCGCCACTGGTTCAAAAACTTACGAAACAAATAATGGATTTCCTACCACTTTTTTGAATGATATTGTCAACAGTGTAAGAAGCTTAATTAAAAAATTAATTATGTGATGAATTGAATACAATTTTTTTTAAACTATGATTTTCGTGTGAATACGTTAGGGTGTCGTGAAGAAGAAAATGTTAAGCCGCTGGAAATGGGAAGTTTGGGATGTAGTTCCTGGAACACATGCCGAACAAATATATGTTTTCAACATAACCAATCCAGATGAAGTGGAAAAGGGAGGAAAGGCACCAGTTTTACAACAGCTTGGACCGTACTATTACAGGTAAGATTTTTTAAAGTGTACCATTTTGCCCCAAAATATTTAAGTAACATTTTGTTAAATATTTATATTCATATTTTAAAGGGAATACCGGTTCAAGTTTGGCGTGTCAATGAATTTGGACTTGAGCGTAAATTACGTGAGAAATTTCTCGTACACTTTTGACCCAACTATGTCGAAGGGACTGGAAACGGATCTTGTGAATACAGTCAATATACCTTTTGTGGTACTTGAATGCTAAAATATGAAAGTGACGGTCAATTGTTAATTAAGTTAACATGTAGATTACTTGTTATTAATTTTGAGGTATTTTCAACTTTGGCTGCCAAATACAATTCAAATGCATCCCAAGTGAATCAAGCCATCTCAGCGCTAATAGCCTCAGGGGAAACCCTTATCAAAAGAAAGGTACCTGTTGGGGACCTTTTGTTTCATGGCATCGACGTGACTAAATACCAAAAGTACGTGAATCTTATGGGCCCTGCGACCCCACTCACTGAAGAGTTTACTGAGGGCTCCCACAGTATTTTAAAATTGGTAGGTGACTGGGGATTCAATGTAAGGCGCTTTTTGTAGCATTTAGACTAATTTTTAGAACATAGAACGCCGGTTTGCTAAATGGTTACATTAATGTTTATAACTTCAAATTTTTGAAATTTAAAAATGGGGGAAAATGATAAAAATAGAAAAATGGAGTGCATGAAGGTCTGTACACGGTGGACTCTGGACTGAAAAATGCAAAGCTTGTGGGAACAATCCTTTTGTATAATGATAAGACTAGCTTGACTTATTGGGATGGGGAAAGTTGCAACAAAATTGAAGGTACGGATGGATCCGTGTTTCCTCCAAAAACACAGTCGGGAGATGTACTGAAAATGTTGGAGGTTGACCTTTGTCGGTCAATTGGGTTTGAGTATGAGAAAGATGTTCAGTATAAAAGTGTTACGGGGCAGATTTTTACGATTTCGGGGAACGTTTTGGGGGATGGGGAGGGAAAGGAGTGTTTTTGTAGGAAAGGAAAGGATGGTCAAGGGACTTGCTTGAAAAAGGGACTTTTGGATGTTTCAAGTTGTCAATTTGGTAATTCCTTTATAGTATCATACATATACAACATAGTTTACCTTTCGAGCGGAATCGGTATCTACTTTTACTAACCAATTTTAAACAACTTAAAAAAAACAAATATCGGCGTTTAGATGCACCATACGTAATGTCCTATGCCCACTTCTTGGATGCCGATCCAGAATATTTACAAGCCGTTACAGGACTTAAGCCTGATCCAAACCTGCATCAGACCCAGCTTACCATAGAACCTGTGACAGGTGCTGTGATAACCTTTCATAAAAGATATCAGTGGAATCTTTGGATTAAGCCTTTGGCGGGACTCGACTACTTTAAACAGTTTCACAGTTTAATTGTTCCAATTCTGTGGAATGATGATGTAAGATAGTCAATTTAAATTTACTTGTGTAATTTTAATAATTACAAGTTAATTATTAAATTTATATGTTTTTGTATTTTAGACTTTCAATTTGGATGCAGACAAGGAGGAATTACTGATGGAGGAGTTGGCAAGTTTAGGTGGAGGTGGTGGAGGTATCCTTGCGCCAACTTCTGGAGGGACACCATCACAGTCGAATAGTCTTTTTAATAGTTTGTCAATTTCATTGTTTATCTTAATTGCTGTTTTCATTGTTGATCGAAATAATTAAAAAAAGAATCTTAATAAAAATTACTTGTAAATTTGTTTTTTAAACGTTTATATATTTTTTCGATCATTTTTATTTATTTTACCATTTATCATTTCATAATAATGATGATAACAGAAGATAAAACATGTATGTATTTAATTAAACATTTAATTATAATTAGAGGTACAGTGATGACGCGATTATAGTTTTTAATAATATGCACATTTAAAACCTTTTCCCTTAAAAGTACAATACACTTAATACTTAGAAATTTTTTCATGTAATTATATTCTTAACAATCCCATTTCTATACTTTCGTCACTTTTCACAGTGAATTTTTTTTAATGCTCTGAATTTTTTTTACCGATTTAAACCATGCATTTAATATAATCATATCACTCTTTAAAGGTTGCACAATGCCCCTACCTTAAAAATTAACACAAAAAAATGAATACATTTTTTCAATCCATTTACTTTCATTTTTAAGTAGTTTACTAAGTACATACATTAAAATTATATATTTAGTTTAGTCTTTCAGTTCATCTACATACTTGACACGATCAAGAGACAAATGTATAGACAAGCAATTAATATACATTTTTTATATATCCAAGTACATTTTAATTAATAATTAAACAATTTATGGTAACTCTGAAGAAAATATACTAATTATTATAATAATCAGCAATTATATTTCAAAATTGGATATTTTTCCATTATCCAATCCACATCTCCTTTCATTAATATTTTTTTGAAGAGAAGAAGGCGACCCTGATCTTGAATAAACTTTTTTAAACGCCAACAGTTTTTAAATAAGCTTTACATTTTTTTGCTTGTTAGTTAGTAAATTTAATTTTTTAAATGATTAATGCAGTAATCTGATCATTGATCATAATATGTACATAGGATTTTAATGGATGAAGGTCGTCACTTGCAACGTGTGCAGAGCAGACACAGATAAATCTTTTTTTCTTGGCAAGTGACCATCAAAAAATACATTATAATAATCAGTAGTACATTAAGTAGTTCTTTTAGCAGTTAGATACATTCTCGGAGGATTTTTTTTTCATTTATATTTTTTGTTGGAACAAATTTTCTCGGGTCGTGTTCCGTTACATTTTTAAGGGGGCGTGGTTGGTTGGTTGCACTTGGTTAGTTTACTCATCTATCATTTGCTCGTGCTCATCAATCATACTGTTGCTCCTCGGCATCTTCGATCGTACTTGGTATCTAAAAAAATTTAAAGAGAAAATTTACATTTGAAACGCTGCACAAATTTATTTTGCCAAGCATAAAAAATATCAAGCAAGGTCACGTCACAAGAAGAAAATTACACAACATTTTTATGTTTTACAGATTAATTTTTCGTCAAATGTTTTTAAAATGCACGTGTGGCAGGCTACAAATCTGGCAGCGAGAAAAATAATATGTTTAACTGAAAAAGCAGCGTCACAAATTTTATTTTATTATTTCAAGCTGTTGTATATGAGTATATTTTTTTTGAGCGAAAGCGTATGGCGGCGACGTTAGTGACACTGAAAATATTTTTCAAGGCGATGTGAGATGTGTCGCTGTGAAAATTAGAGATTTTCTGACGGAAGCGGACGTTGCATCATTTTCTCGAACATTTGTGTAAAAATGGGTAATAAGAAGTAAGTATGCTTTGTATTTTAAAATACTTGAGATTTTGGACAAGATGATGATGGTTGGTTACGTGGCTTTTAGGTGTTGGAACGATTTAAAAAATCCAAGTAGGTTGTATGTAAAAAAATGTACGAAGCAAACTTAGGAAGGCCCTTTACACAAATCCATCAAGTCAACTAATTAAAAACTATCAGTCCGAAGGTACCAAGTATCTATTATGGTTCAGTAAATTTATGAAGAATGCATAATATTCCAAGTAAAAGTTATGTATAACAATATGTTAATGACAGCGCAGCGCAATCGCAGAAAATTCCCAAATTATCAGCAAAACGAGGTGAGTAACTGTTAAATGACTGACGGTTAAAAAATACAAATAAATTTCATAAAAGACATACGTTGGTGTTAATACGGTTAGAATATTTTCGAAATACGTCATGTCTAGTTTATTGGTTTGGTTTAAATGACTCATGATATGACTCACCCTCGAAAAACAGCTTGGATTTTGGTAGCAGCCTCGTTAACTTTTTTTATGTCATCCAGTTCCTTTTGGAAGGCTTTGGCAGAGGAACGTCTTCGCTGGAAACTGCGACTAGAATACAAAAAAAAACCAAATGCATTTAAAATTAAATTAGCGAGACAAACAGGCGCAATGTGACAGTGACATCGCACGTGTGTATTAAATTACAAATTTGAAATGCCAAGAAAGTTAATATTTTTTATGCATTTAAAATTTCTTACCGACGCAAATTGGCAAGCCTTTTTCTTGTCAGGTAACCTCTTATATTGGCTTGAATGGTAATAGCGGCTTTTTTCTGTTGATGAAATTTGTGACGTTCTTTGTAGCCCCGAAAGCTTGCTTGGATTTTGGCTGCTGCTCTGTCTAAAAAATGCACACAAAAATCAAATTTAAACTTAAATTATAATTAAATAATTCACATTTTTAATTAAATGTAGCATACCTGGTTGTGCGGGTGGATTTTCATTATTATTATTATTTTCCTGTAACCGTTCCATTGCCCTTGCTCGCTCCCTTTCCAATTCCTGAATTTCTTGTCGAGCATGTGCCCTCGCTAATTTCTTTGCAGAACTTTTACTTCCGGAATTATTCTCTTTACCTGAAGACGGCCGTTTAAATGACTTTCTAACTTGGTAACCTCTAAAGTTAGCTTGAATCCTTGTAGCTGCCCTGTTCACATAATCAGGATCCAATTCCAAGTCAACATCTTGGTCATCCGAGTCATTCATTTGCTGTTGCTGATGATGCTGATGTAAAACTAGACGATCTTCGTCACCCTCATCAAATCCCAATAAATGTTGGGCTGACACTGCACCCGCTGGAATTAAAACTTGCTCACTTTGTTCCTGATGAGATGGGAGTTCATGAGAACTTGGAAATGAAAAGGAGCGAATGGCACCAAGAGGTGGTTTACTACTAATTGTACCCCTAGACGCAGCAGCAGAGGCACCAAGACCTTCAGCACATTCAGTAGCAGCGGCAGCGCTTAAAGCGTCGACAGAAATAGCAGCGACATTTGCAGCAGCACCTTCACTTTTGGGGTCACCGACACCCTTTTTACTTACCTCGTCAAGAAACTGAGAGGTTATCTGTTTCCGGGTTTTGAAGCCACGGAACTGCGCTTGGATTTTGGTTGCAGCGTTGTTCATCATTTCGTTTTCAATTTCTTTTTCCATTTCTTCCATTGACATTCTTTAAAAAATCAAATAATTAATCAACGTTTTAACGCTAATTAGACTTCATTGCTTTTTTGTAAAACTTACTGGTTTTCGATGACCAATCCCGATCGATACTTTGAAGTTGCCGCTCTACTTCTCCGGGATCCTCCGGATTTGTGTCGCCTTAAAACTGGAGATTGACTTGGGGGACTCACGGAATCGTCCTGTTTTAATGCTTCGTCTTCACTAATTAATTCTGTTATTTGTTTGGATTGTTGACTGCGTGGTTTAACTGTTGGCTTTTCAGGTTTCTTTTCAAGTTGTGATTGTGACTGTTCTTGTTGTGGATTAGGAGTCGCCTCTTCTTCTTCTGGTTGATTTTCAGTTTTACTCGCTAAGTTTACACATATTTTATAAATATATTATGTACCTGTTTTTATGTATAGTTTACTAAATAAATTTTCCTTGTTTAGACTGTGATTAAGCTTTAAATTGTAAAAATTTCGTAGCTTGCTGAATATGGTGTGAGCTAACGAGCTGCTATACTAAAAAACGAACTAAGAATAGAACGCAACGCAACGGCGACGAAAATAGCGATGATGATGAGAGCGAGCGAATGTGTAAAGTAATTAATTGTTTTTGTAGTAGTAATTTACGATTTTTGCGTCATCAAGGTCAACAATATCAACACGATAATTATGGTGGTTTGTGATGATAGTTATGTGAGAGCAAAAAAGGTGATTATTTTTCTAGCGGGCGGGCAGGAGAGCGACAACAATTAAATAAAGTACGACAACAACAACATTTAAAACAACAAAATACGTTTTTTACAGCAACAGCAGAAAATACTACAACAATTAAGATGTGTATTCATAATTTTTTTATTGTTTAAACAATTAAATTAATAATTAAGGAAGATAAGTGTGTGTGTATAATTTATGATGGTATCGTAATTTTTTTTTGGAAGATGTAATTAATGTGTAAGTGGATGTTGATGATTTTGGTTGTTTATGTATTTTTAGGATGTTTTTTATTTTAAAATGTACATTTGATTATGGTAAGGTAAGGTAAGGTAAATAGTAAGAATCATTGTTGTAATGAATGTAGCTGTATACTAAATAGAGAAAAAAAAGTTTTTGATTTTTGATCAAAAATTTAAATTGTTTCAAAAAATTGATTAAGATGAGTTGCTGGTAGTCTCAGGATTAGCAACTGGGGTGGTGACAGGACTGGGTACATCGCTGGCACAAGTTGATGGGGCTACAACTGGTTGGGGGGCTTCTGTGGGGGCAGGGGTAGAGGTAGGTGGAGACTGGGGACTA